>LPNX011088789.1:0-40182 GCA_001517045.1 Pseudotsuga menziesii
TCAAAAGGCAAGAGAGAGTAGTAAGAGTGTTTCCCCTCTTTGTTTTGTTCCATCCTGGAACCCACACCACTGCTGTGGCCTTTCATGCTCTCAGCCTCTTTCACTTTACCGTGAATGCTAGACCAATCTTTCTTGGTCATGACACTTAGTGTCTTCGGTCTATTCCAGACCTCTAAACCATGGAGTCTCTCCACATGGTTTGTCTCGACTGCTAGGACTCTCTCGTCCTACTAGCACCTTTTCATTACCGCTCATTCCGAGATTTCCAGGACAATCACATGTCCACATGCACCTCTAGGATGCTCTCATAGTCCTCGCTTCCAGCGACACCTATATCCAAACATTGAATAATTCACATGTTTAGTTTATTCTCATCAGTTTTATCTCTAAGACAAGAGCTTAAAACATCATAACCAGATCATATACACACGTATACTCATAAGCAAAATAATCCAATACTTATCTGTATTGTACGTTTCCTCGTTCGTCCACAGGATCCTGCTTCGCTTTGCAAGCCTTGGGATCGTCTATGGACTCAGATGTTAGGTCAGCACGCAGGATTTTCCTCAATATCAAATAATCAATGTCCAACCAGTACATAACCATGTCAACTGGGCTTGGAACTTTATCATGACCATTTCCAGGTCTAGGATCTACTATGGATCCTTAGGCATATCATAGCCCATCATGCACTTATGTCAACAATGACACATACACTTATATCACCATACACTTATACCAACATACACTTATATCAACCATTTACCTTTACCTTTAGCCTGTCAACACAAGCAACAAAAGAAATACAAGCAAACTCATCAGCATCATTGCTCTAAAACTGTAATCACATTTCATATCATTCACTATCAAATATTGAGACACCAGGAGTGCGTCCACTCCCCAGAGTGTAATCAACATTGAAAACCCCTTCATGACTCAACATCAAAAAAGTGTGCACTCTCTTCCGATGTGTGCCACGCAGGTCCTATTCATACTCAAGCAATCGGTCATCATGGAAATAAATCAAAACATGTTCTGCATATAGAATTTAATAATTAAACATGCATATTCATAGCAAGGGTTACAGAAGACTTATCCATTTTCCGTCATAGTATGCCTTTGTATCTGTTAGGCATCGTCAAGGAGTTGGGAAAAATGGAATGCTAAGCTGGTGAGCTCGCTGCAGAGCTAGGAACACCTACACCAGAACTAGCCTGACTTCTATAACACCCACACACACACCTAGCACAAGGAATCAGTCCATTTTCTGCTACACAGTCCCTCAGGCCCTGCATTCCCTTTTAGTGCTATCCCGGGGTTGTGGAGAAGAAAGCCAGCCCTCTAGCTCTGTTTGTGTGGTTACCAATCACCAGGTTTAAGCAAACCAAGCCCCCATCCTTGCTTCCCGTTTATGTTTCACATTCACACATGTCTTACCGACATGGCCCATACCATCTCACTCATGCTATCACCAAACATGCAGTGCAGATGAGACATTTTCAAAATGTCTAATGGAGTTTCACCTGAACCCCATTTCCAAGATAAGGGAAAACCTTCCCATGAAGTTTGGCTCTTGCAGGTCATCACACATGATCTTCCTGCAGTGTGTACTCCTGACACATTCATCAAATAGCCAAACAGTTAATCATTACCTAATACTACAATCCAAGCGGTCGTTCCATAACCAAGCAATGACATTTAGCAATCAATTCAATAAGAATTTGCAATTTTTATCTACTACAGAAATTGACTTGCTCAATTGTGGGTCTCTTGTAAGCAGCATTACTATGCCCATTATAATTTTATGCTTACTATCATAACATGAATACCCACTTACCATGTGTCCCTCCTGACAGAATCTCACACAAGCCAACAATGATTAGTAGCCATTAGTACCTCTTGAATCCGAAATCCACAATTCGAATTTAACAACCCGTACCAACTAATTTTCACAACCATGAGACTTTTTCTCATAAATGGTAGATTTTGGCATTGGTCAGGGTCTTACATCTCACTGTCATGTTTGAAGTAATCTACCTGAACATAAACTTCAAACAACCAAACACAAGCTTATGCAAGCCAACAATGGCTAGTGGTTGTCAGCAATTTCTCAAATCCGAAATTCACAATTCGAATCCTAACAACCTATTATGCATATCATATGGTAGATTCAGGCATTGGTTAGGACCTCACCTCTCAATGCTGTGCTTGAATAATCTACCTGAAACATAAGCTTCAAACATCCAAACACAAGCTTATGCAAGCCAATAGTGACTAGTGGTTGTTAGCAATATTTGAAATTCACAATTCAAATTTTAACAAGCTCTTTCACATGGTAGATTCTGGCATTGGTCAGGGTCTTACCTCTCAATTCCATTCTCAAAATAATCTACCTGAAACATGAGCTTCCATCAACCAAACACTTGGTAAGTATGGATGCATATACTATCTTATTGCTACAACCATCACTGAAGCATTTTCAGAATTTATAAAATTCAAATACTTCAAAGGTTAGTCACATCAGTGTTCTCAAAGCTCATTTACTTCGTGCAATCATTATCATGCTAACATTGCAAGGTATAGTCATATCATTCATGCAACTAAATGAAAGTTTAGATACCCTTACTTCACAGGCGTATCATTCATATCACCTTGCTCTTCAATAGAGCATTTCTGGCAGCCAATTGATCATGACTATCCTACATTCATAACAGCCTTCGAAACAGTTCCAGGATTATAAGTAATTCATCATTTCAGTCATTAGTTCTCCGCATATCACATGCATTCATCTTAATGCATTCATGCCATTCATCACAACATTGCACCTACACTTATGCAATCGGTCATTCACACCCTTCATAGGCATACATTCAATGCATAACAACAAGATTCATAAAATCTTCTTAATGCATGTCCATTCAACGCTACCTTGCATTGGCTCAGGAATACTATGCATTCAACCATACCATGGCCTAACCATGACTACCTCATATAGGATGCGTCAATTTCATTAACATGTATAGGCATGAAACCTTTCTACATTCCAATATTCACATGGTATGAGGTCTCTTACTTGGACCAATCCATGGAATTTGTCGTAAGCAAACTCTTACCTGTATGGGTCTTAATTACACCCTTTCCATGACCAGTGTGGTGGTCCTTTGCAGGAGATTGTCACATTTGCTCACCAACTTTTGTCATGGACTCGTTGCCTTATCCCTTTCTTCGTAGGGTTGCTGGTCACATTCCTCAGCATCAGCAACATATTCATCTGGGTCCATGTCATCGTCGGTGTTTCCACTAATTCCAACATCAAAGCAATGATTATCATTAGTGGTACATTATAAATATATAATTTCCAATATTCTTACCAACATGCAATATCCTATGCATGCAATAAATATCCTCATGCATTTCAAGCATAAACTCAGGAAATGTAGTTATAATCAGCAAGATAGGGTCTAATGAAAACTTCCCTTTCAAACCCCTCATCTTCTCATGGAATTCCTTTTCCACACAGCAGCTGGTTGACTTCATAGTCCTTGTTGCCCCTGGGCATGCAACTGTCCAGATTTGTCCATTTGACAACAGCGGCCATCATTAGAACTTTATTTCTTCATGCTCAGATTCCGGTCACTTATCCTTCTTCCTTGCTGGATAAGCTTTCCAACACCTATTCACACGCGTCATTCCGACCTCGGATGTGAAAACCACACCACTTCCAAGAATGAATATTTTCACTAATCCTGGCGTTTTACACGCAGCTACAAAGTAGAATTTTCACATTCTTCTAATGATCTCAGAACCATTTTGGCAGCTGCATTTTCGAAATCCCTTTTTTCCTTTGTGAAATCCCTCTGATTCGAACTCTTGCCCAAAACACAGGATTTTCCTTCTCGCAAGAATGACTGTCTCAAGGGACGACGGGGGTCAAGGGGGCTTGCCCCCTTGTGGTTTTCACGCAATTTGGCGCATTAGATCATTGCCTCTTTTCTCATTTTCAGCCCTGAAATTCTCCTGAACAGCAGCTGAAAAATCCCTTTGAGAACAGTTGAAATCGGCTCCCAGAACCAATCTCGCAACCGCTGAATCGGCTCCCAAATCAATCTCCCAGCCGCAACGTCGGCTCCCAAATCAATCTCCCAGCCACTGAATCGGCTCCCCGAAAGCTCTATCCTTCTGTAACGGCGGCTCCATGGAAGTTCCAACCCTTCCGACGTCCGCTCTTCCTTGGAAGAACTTCCCACATCAGGCGTCGGCTGAATCTTGGATCGGAAGTCGGATGTCTTTCACTTCCGCAACGGCGGCTCACCCGGACCCTTCCTTCTTCTGTAGAATCGACAAACGAAACCTTTCCGTAGCCGCAACGGTGGATGGAAAAATCCACCAACTCATCCGCAACAGCGAACGCCCGCTTCGCCGGCTCGTCAGACGCCGGCTGACTCTCGAAACATCAGACGTCGGCGGACTCTTGGATCGGACGCAGGATTGCTTAGCCGTCCGCAACGGCGGACAGGAGACTTTACCAATCCTTCCGCAATGGAGGAAGTTCACTTCTTTCAATGGCCTGACTGTTCCATACTTAGCCGGATTTTTGAAATATTTCTGCGGCGTCGGCGATCGGACGGATCTCGAGTCGGATGCGAGATTGCTCCGCCATCCGCAACGGTCGGAGGTTAACTCTGTGAACTCGTCTGCAACGACAGAGGTTAACTCTGTGAACCTTTCCGCAATGGCCAGATGGGAAACTTCAGCCATTCGTCCGCAACGTCAGACATTAACTTCATCCCCTCTTCTGCAACGGCGGACAGGAGATCACTCCCACCTCCGATCTCCCATACTTAGACAAATTTTAGCCCTTTCTGCGGCATCGGTAATCGGAGGAATTTCGCGTCGGATGCAAGATTGCTTCGCTGCCTGCAACGGCGGATGGTAGACTTCATCAAACCTTCCGCAACGGCGGATAGGAACTTCTCCAGCTCATCCGTAACGGTGGAATTCCACTTCCTCTTGTGGTCCGACCGCTCAACACTTACACAAAATTTCACATTTTTACAGTTCTCCCACTGGTTCAGCTGGGCAGAAGAATATGCACCTCTATCAGTTGGTTCTTCTTTGGCCCATAGAGGCCCATTGCTGCAACTCAGAGCTCTGATACCACTCTGTCACGTCCCCATCCCTCACCTAGCGAAGAGGACGTGACGAACACATGAAAACACAGCCGGGCAAACAGCCCATGAACATATTTAAAAGAAAACAATGCTGGAATTAAAACTTACAGGCACACACAGGTGCACAATAAATCAACATTCAGCGGAAGCAAACATATTCATAACCAGCATTCCACATGTTCATTATGATTCATTAATTGACATCAATATATATACAGAGATGGAGTAAACAGCACCACTTATATTTTGATGAAGAATTCACCCGCAACCAGCTACGTCGCTGCAACGTTCCACCCAACCATAGGCCAGCTTGCTCATCAAACCTTCAGCAATGCTGCCACCCCCGAGCTGGGCATGATTCCTCCAGAATAAGGGTCAATTGCAGGCTTATACATAGCCAAGGGGACACAAACAGCAAACCAGGCACAGCTGGGTTTAACAGGCCTTCACAGATTGGCCAAGCCAGCACATCCCAAGGGGACAACCACTGCATACCAGTAGCTAAACAATCCCTTCATAGCCCTGTGAAGGAGCAAACAGCCGGGAGTGATCCCCAAACGAAAGGTGAGACACAGCTCCAGCCCACAATGCAACACAGAGTTGTTCTTGGCCCTAATGTGGCCAAAACAACTCAGCAACCACACCCAAACTAGGGTACTTCAGCAGCCCAATTCACCCATGAAACACACAGTGGTCCAAAATGAAATTGGACACCACAGCCAACAAAACGTAGGGAAAAACACTGCCCGTCCTGGGAAACGAAATCAACAGGAAAACAGATACAAACCGAGTTGGGGAAGAAATTACAGTCTCCCAGCCTGTAAGTGAGCATGAGCAACAATGCTGAACCCCCAATCAGATGGTGGGGAGTGAATACGACCACATCAGCCACAAATCCGTGGGGAAAGAAACTATGTGGGTAAAACCTAGAAATTTCTGTGCATGAAGACCAAAAACGGGAAAAGAATCCTCTGCGTGAGAATGCCCAACAATAGAGGGGACGCGAATTTGCAAGTGCCTGCTCGTTTTTGCAACTCGTGGGAGAGAGTGGTGAATTTCCTGCATGAGTGAAGAGTGCGTGAAGGTTTCCCTTCCATTCTGAAGTCAACTGCTGGGTGGAGTGTGCATGGGGGCAAGGACTGACAGTCCTGCCACACCCATTCCTAGACAATAACTGCCTCAACTGCCAGCAGAGATTTCTTTAAATGAAAGTGGTTGGAATAAGACAAGGGAATAAGACACATGGGTATTTTCCCTCATTGGCCAAGGTTTGACATCCCCACCCCTTATCCTTCGGAACCATGCCCTTTTCATTCAACGTTGAGCTGCCGTAGCTGGTTGTGGTTTATTTTAATTGATGTGCGGGTTTACATGATGCCGAATTTTAATGTGCCTTATAGCACAGCATACCATCGGCAATTATCCCCATTGCCGAAACATACACAACAAAATTGATGGTGGGGATTTTTCCTTGAGCTCCTCACCACGAGTAATTACAATATATACATCATGCAAACGAGGTCGAAACTGAGGACATTACATGAACTCTTGCAGATGAACCCTTTAGCTTCAGCAGCTTCCCATCTTCGTATCCAGTCATGATGACTTGGTTGTCAGAGGACTTTCTTATTTCTACGATTCCATCAAACATGTGGATGGAATGGCCTCGCTGTCGAATCTCCACCAAGGACAGCAGGCTTCTTTGCAACTCTGGAAGATAAAGAACATTCTTCAACAAGAAATCAGGGAATCTAGGCATCTTCAGTCGAATGGTGCCCATTCCCTTTGGTTTAAGACTTGACTTATCTGCAAAGTAAACTATACCATCTATTGTTTCATTAAGTTCTTCAAAACAGTCTTTTCTAAATGTCATGTGTGATGTTGCACCAGTATCAAGCAGCCAACAATCTTTGTAAGATGAAAGTGAAGTCATTTCATTAATTCCAAGATTACAATGCGCAACAATACAATGAGCAAAATCAGAAGATTTACTAGCATCTTGATTTTTACTATCATCTTTCTTCTGGTTATGCTTGTCTTTGATGGAGTCCCATGAATCCCAACAATGATCTCATGTGTGCCCAGTCTTTCCACAATGCTTGCACTGTAAATCTGATCTTTTGCTGAAGTTGTTTTTGCCCCCTCTACCTCTGAAGTTTCTTCTTCCTCTACCTTTGTTGCTGCAATCTCCCTTGGAAGGGTATTTGGATTGGTCTTTGCCAGCAAGGGCAGCACCAATACTAGATTCCAAAGAGTGTATCTTTTACAACTGTTAGTGTAATTTACAATAATGAACTTGATATGACAAAGAGAAATAGAAAAACAATAACCTTGCAGGTCTACAGTCTCTGCCAAGGTGAATACAATGCAAGCTTCAGGTGAGCATACACAAGCTTCTTCAATATACAAAATATACAAGCTTCAAATACACATCAGCATTCCTTTTTATACAATATATACTCTACAGAATATGTTATTCCTGGAGGCACCAGAAGCTAATATATTAGTGTGCAAAGGATATAAGTGCACAAAAAATCAAGCAACAAACTATATACTTTTGCAAAATCAAGTGATTAGCAACAGCAATTGTCTGGAACTCTTGAGATCGTAGCAACAATCTTCACATGGAAATCACAGCTCATACAACAAGCTCAGGCTCATACAATAGACTCACTCTATTCAGGCTCATACATAAGCCGTATCACCTCTTTTACTGCATATGAAAAACATTCACAAACTTTCCAGTTAAACTTCCACACAAATAGCTAGGGTAGAGATTAGGGTTTGTGTATTCCAGAATGCATTATCTCCATGTGATTGAGCAACCTCTCATCTCACTCCATGCAGCTTCAATCAACACATTCAGCTCCACGCAGCTCCACTCAGGTAGCACTTTCCACCAATGCATGCATCTCTTCAAATTCAGTCACATCAATGGTCCAAACAGCTCAAAACGCATATCAGTCTCCGTGTGAATGTATGAGAGCAGAAACAGATAAATTTCATTCTATTTAATCAGCAAAGACATCAAGTGCAGATGCTCGTACTATTTCTTCCTTATTTTACTAACTCTATTTCCTGCAATCAGCTTCCTATCTGTACACAAACAGTAGCGATGACTCACAGTATGGGAATTCTCAGATTATAAATGGAAACTGGCATGTCAATATTACTGCATTTTTTAAACTGCCCAAACCGTCTTGGGGGAAGACCTAATATTTACAAATCCTTCATTGTCTCCTTCGGAAGCTTGCTGGGAACAATTGAAACAACGTCTAAGCAAAGACCACCTTTGGAATGTGTGCAATCAATTTGTGTCATGGAGAGCTTAACTTCTGTCACTTTGTTCTCGTTCTTAACCTCAAACTCGCCAACATAATAGTCAGTCTAGTTTTCTCTAGCGTAACTCACAATGCTATTACCCTCAACATCAGCAGGCTCTTCCAAATAGCATTCTCGTATAGCATGCTGACCATCAGATGTAGAAAGAGAGAACCGAACAGGTTTCAAGTCCCATCCATGAATTTGATCAAAACCATAAATTCGATGACCCAATCTTCTAGAAGGCCTTCCAAGTCGTAGCCTGAAAGAAAGAGTGTATTATCTTCAATCTCTTCACAACGCAGTCTTCAGCGCAGTCTTCAATACAGGCCTCTTCAATATGCAGGCCTCGTATAACAAGCAACACACTCCAGCGTCATGATACTCCACAGGAGCAGGTCGAATTACTCATGTGAATAATCCATATGGCAGGAGGGAAGAGCAGAGGGCAGACTGGCGATGGGCTGGAAGCTCTGAAACGAATGGACAAAGGGCAGAATGTAGGTTTGGCAATGCACTGGCAAGCATACAGGCTTCCAGGACTGAAAATTAACAGCAGGAGTTATGGCAAATAGCCAAGCTCTGATACCACTGATAGGTATAACTCTCGATTCAAATATTATTCATGGCTAATGCATACATTTATATATTACATGTGACGGTTGTGTTTCACCTTCCGCCCAGCCTTTTCGGCTTCCTATGTAACTATTCAACTAACTATTTATTTATTTATTTACAATATATAATCCTGACGGATTATATTCTAACAACACATATATTCACCTTGAATACATGGGTTTCCTTCTAGCATTTCACATATGATTCATGAGGTTCCTTCCTACAACTCGCGTAGAAATCTCAATGTTGAATTCATGGGTTTCCTTTTAGATGCTAGCATATCATTTGCAAGTTTCCTCACTACAATTTGTGTATTCCATTAATATTCGTTAAAAAAAAGGATGTTTAAGAACGTGGAATTCTGGGTCAGTTTGGAAATCACCCTAACTCCCCTAACTATATTACCCTTGAATTCCTTCGCCCCAAACAATTATACAATTAGGAGAAGTGTAGACGATAGGGGGAGTAACTTTGAAGGAAACATTATTCCAGAGAACTTTCATTGAGGAGAGGAGTAAGATGGCTCAAAGCTAGGTCTTGAAGAGGAGTATGATCAAGCATAGGATTTGTAATGTTTCCCGATATTTTGTCAATAAATATTGTCATTTCCTTCCATAATTCTTTAAGGAATGCTTCAAATGTTTTGAGTAAAGATCTAGATTGTACTTTGTTTTGAATTGGAGTCTTTGTTTATGTTCATTTCTCATGTGTTATAACAACTGTAGATTATTTGAGGAAATATTCTTTAATTTTTAAGGTGTTGAATATTTGAAGCGAAATATCATTGGATAAAAGAGGCCAAGCTAGGATCAACCATCAAACTAAGGTGCACAATCCTCATCTCTTTCTCTCTAATAAATGCTTGTAATTTTGTTTGTCTATTTGCAACCTTATAGTATGTTGGTGGCCTTCTAAAAACCATACATAGGATATATTTCCTTCACAATAGAAATGGTGATTCCACTATGGATTCTATTGTTTCAGGTCTCTTTGATTGATTTTTCTTTCCAATCTTGTCCATTCTTGGTTTTGTCTGTGACTTTATTTAATAAATGTTCAGTTAGTCCAAATCAATTACTTAGTGTTTAGGTTAATAATTTTTTCTTTTTGAAAACTTCTAGAGGAATCTGCAGGTATCCTATACTTGTAGTAACGTATACTATGAAAATACATAGGTTTTCCACAACACAGTCGCGTATGGTATATGGGTTGTCTTATGCACAACTGTCTATTTCCTATAGGTTTCTATGTGAAAGTTGGGTTTTTATTTAAAATTCAGTTTTTTCATTTTTTATTCTGATAGGACCTTTTCCTTAGGTTGTTTGATATTGTTACTTGCTTAATGATTTGCTTGTTTATGTGGTAAGCCTCCTTTAGTCATTTAAGCTGGATTTGTTTTTAAGGAATTTAGGTCTCTCCTATAGACTTATACTTGGTAGAAGTGTAGGTGATTTCTGAGTTTCCAATCCCTATTTGATGCTTCTGTTAACTTATAGTCTGGTTTCTTGGGTAATCAACCTAATCTTTCTTCTTCTAAGCTTTTGAACAACTTGGCTTTGTAAACTTGTGTATCTCGATCGAAGTAGGGTTTTTTCAAGATTTGCATGGTATTCAAAGTTTGTATTTATGAGGTCTGGAAGTGGATTCTGATTGATACATTTATCCATATTGCTCACTTATGTTTGTGTACATTGTAATTTCTTTCATTTTATTTTTGAAAAGCAAACAAAAGAAAACACTTAGGTGCATACTAGCTTAAGTAGACACATTTTTCATTTATTTTCAACCTTTCAAAAGGAAATGAAAAAAAAATCTTTCATTTGATTTCCAAAGTTCAATAAAAAAGCTTCATTATTTTTTAAAAAGGAAAGAGAACTTAAATGACAATGTTAATTTGAACCACTTTACATCATATTTTTTCTTCCAAATCAAGTCAAAAACATCAGAAGTTGCATGGTCATCACCTTGAGTAAAACAAGCCTTAATATTTAAAATTGATTGGTAACAATTTTTTTTACTCCAATAATCCATTTAGTACTATGATAATACACCTAGGTACATTTCCTTAGCTTCTATGCTATGTTCTGTGGTTTCGACATGGGATACATTTGTCATTTACTCAAATTTGAGGTACTCCCATTTGATCATTTAGAAAGATGAGGTGATCCCAGTTGATCATTCTGATTGACAGGTTCCCCCATTGATGACAGATCTACCTTGGTGCTCACCCCCTTCCCTAGATTCAGTGAATGTGTTTGAATTTAGGCTCTACGGAATGTTTGTGGTATTTGTTTTCCTTCATTATGAATTTATTGCCTCCAATATCCCCTCCCACTCATCCATGTGCTCACCCACACCTAGAATGCCTCCATTTATGTCTCAACATGCCTCACCCATGTGCACACTTGCACTCATGACTGTTTGGGATGATTAGGAAGCTGATTGGTTCACCTAGGGGGGTTTGAGGGTCAAATAATTGTCTGACACTTGTGTGCATATAGATGGCCTCCAAGGACTCATTGTTTTCCCTATTGTAATATATATCTGTTCCATACATAGTTATATGTTGGGAAGTCATGATAATATGTGTTATTGACTTCATTTGTGTGTGATATTTTCACTCTTTTTGTTAATTTATGCATATTTTGTGAGCAATATAGAATTGTCAGAGTTTCCTTGGATCCTATATCTAGATGTGAATCAATTCTCACATGGTATCATATCTATTTGGAGCTTCAAGTCAAATCCATAGTGTTTGAGTTGTTGTTTGAGATATTTTCTGGATAGATTTGAGTGTTTGCATTGTAGGTACATTCACCGATTCATCACCAAGAGTGCAAGAATAAATGGAGCATACCCATGTATTTATGACCCCATTCAACTATTTTGAGTGGAAGGAATAAATGGTGATCCCGATGAGGTCAAAAATCCTATATAGGGTCATCAACGGGGCAGAGATCGAACCAAACTTTGATGTGGAGAAATCGAAGTTATTCAACATGCTTGATGAAATGTTTGTAATGCTTTATCTTAGAAATTTGAGAGACTTGATATTCCATGTTGAAGGTCTATCAACTACCAATGAAGTGTTAAAAATAATGTGGCTTCAGAAGATATTCTAGTTGTATTGTATTCCTCGTATTGGAGATGAGTTTGGTCTTGTTAGATTCATTGAAGTATGCAATGTAAACCTCCCAATGTAATTCAGGTCATTAGTACCCAAGTGTCAATATAATAAATACTATTTGTAATCTCCAATTGGAAAATTCATCCCTACCAGCTAGTGAAGTCATCCTCACCAGGTTAGAATTCAAGTTAACAAAAGAATATAAATAGGATGCGCTCCCCTTCATTTGTACTCACACTCACTGAAGCAGTTTTGCAAGAGAGAGAATAACCAGTGCGCTAGAAGGGAGTAGGAAGTAGTTGTCTGGGGTTTACACTATTTTGGTTGATATCTATACTAATAATTTTTTATGGGGTTTTCTCCATTGTGGTTTCCCCGAGGAAAATATTTGTGTTTTGGTGTTCTTATGTTTTCTATGCATGTTGTTCTTTCAGTGATCTTTTAGCAATTTGTTTTAAGATATCATCTAAGCAAATTGATAAAACTTAACATGGTATCAAAGCCACCCTGAAAAGAGGAACTGTACAACTAGGGTTTGTCATTCTAAACAAATCCCTTGACAAATCATCCAGGAAAAAGGGCTCCCTCAACTCACCCTTGAAGAGGACATCTTTCTGTGAAGACATATACAAAATACAAGAAGTTCCATTTTTTGACCTGTTACGGCTGTTGAGACAAACTAGGGTTTCATTTTTTTTGAGACTCCATCATCAATCACAAGAAAAGAAAGTTACAACCTACCTTGCCTCAAGTAGGCGCATATTTTTCACCTCCGATCCCTATTAGGGATTCTAGTTGAGAAATTAGGGTTTCTACATCAAACCCTAAGTCTTCTAGAAGGAGGTCAGCTAGAAACTATCTTTTCTTCAAGTAAGTATTCTTCCTCGTTGTTCCATTTGAAGTTCTCATTCTATTGAAAATGACTAAGAACAACAAGCTAGATGAAAATATTAAAGGACTTGAAAACTTCAGAGCATGGAAATATAGGATCATGCTCATCCTACAAGAGAACGATCTAGACAAATTTGTGAAGGAGTAAGTGAAAGAATCAGAAGAGGAGGAAGCTAAGTTCAAGGATAAGATGGATATGATCATAAACAAAAGGATCATAACTGGATCCATCAAGGATAACTTGATTCCCCAATTATCATCAAGGGAAAGTCCAAAATAAATGTTTGATGCCCTCTCTAGTCTATTGGAAGGGAGAAACATCAATAGAAATATGAATTTGAGGAATCACCTCAAAAGTGTAAGGACTCAAAATTCAGAGACTATGCAATATTACTGTACAATAGTGGCTCAAATTAGAGATAAGCTAGAATACATTGGTGATAAAGTAGAAGAGGAAGAAATTGTGATGACCACCCTAAATGGTATTCTAAGAGATTTGGATTCTTTTATCCAAGGAATCTGCTCAATAAGGAAGATAAGAAAATTTAGAAATATATGGGAAGAATGTCTCCAAGAATAAGAAAGAATCTTAGCCATAGAAGTGAATCTAAATGAAAATGAATACCAAGCCTTGACATTCCATGCAAAAGGAAAGCGCAAATGAAAGAGTCATGATCATCCTCACCCTCAAGAAATACTTCTCAAATTATGAGTGCTTTACTTGTCACAAGATGGGACACATTGCCATCAACTATCCCATGAGAGCAGACAGAGTTAAAAAGATGAGAACGTTCCAAGCTCATGTTGCTAAAGATAGTGATCAAGAAGTAGAAGAGGAAGAAAAGATATATGAAGAAGCTAGTGAAGAATATGTATTTATTTCTTCCCTAATAGGATCAGTCTCACAAGGAAATGAAACCTAGTTAGTAGACTGTGGTACATCCAAGAACATGAAAGGTTACAAGGACTCACTGTAATGCCTTGTCCAAAAATACTCTCCACACAAAATAATGCTTGGAGATGACTCCCAATATCCCATTAAAGGAATGGGAGAATAACCTTATATGTCCCTAGACTAAAGACAAACCTCCTGTCTATTTCATCTTTGGACAAGAGAGGATTCAGAGTTTCCTTCATAGATGGAAGATTCCTCATGTGGTCAAAAGAAAGACCATAGATGATGCAGTAGAAATTGGAATTGAAGAAGGAGGAATATACAAAATGAATGGACATGCAGATTCAACTTTAGGAACCAATATAATAAATCCATGTGATCTTTGGCACATAAGGCTTGCTCATGTTCATTACAAAGCTCTTCCAATAGTAAGTAAGGTTGTGCCTAGTCTACCGAAAAATTCAGATAGAACATGAAGGTGTATGCAAAGGATGTGCACAAGGAAAGAATACCAAGAATCCATATTTGAAGAGTGACAACAAAGCAAAATGGATCTTAGATATTATTCATTCGGATATATGTGATCCAATGCAAACAACTTCATTAAGCAGGTATGTTTAGTATGTTTCCTTTATTAATAACTTCTACTGCAAGACTTGGATATATTTCTTGAAAAAGAAGGATGAAGTGTTTGGAAGTATTAAAGAATTTAATGCCTGAATAGAAAACCTCTCTGAGAGGAAAATAAATATTTTAAGATCAGATAATGGAGGAGAGTTCACATCAAATGAATTCAATGATTTCTAAAAGGAAGTTGGGATTAAGAGGGAGTTCACCATTCCCTAAAATCCTAAAAAAAATGGTGTGGCAGATAGAAATAATAGATCTATCATGAAAGAAGTAAAATCCATGATACATGATCAAGATCTACCAATGTACCCATGGGAAGAAGCAACCAGAACAACAGTATATGTACAGAACAAAATCTCCCATAGTTCCATTGGGAACAAAACTCCAAAGGAAATGTTCTCCAGAGAGAAAGCTGAGGTAGGTAACCTAAATATATTCGGTTTCCCTATGTATATTCATATTCCCAAGGAGAAGAGAACAAAGATATATCCTTTAGGAAAGAAGGGATTGTTTGTAGGATATAGTGAACAATCAAAAGACTATCATAACTACATGCCAGGATATCATCAGATTGAGTTTATCAGAGATGTAACATTTGATGAAGACACAAATTTTAGAAAGTTGAAGAAAGATAGAGAAGATGAAGAGGAACATGAAACTATCAAATTTGCAGAGAATCCTAAACCAATTAGGAATTAAGAAGAATACCAGACACCCGAGGATCATGACATGACTGGACCTCAGTTTCCTGAAGAAGTGCCCAATGAAATGATTTCTCGAAAGAGAAATCCTTCTCAAGCTCATGATGTAATTGAAGAAGCTGAAAGACTCAGTGTCCCAGAAGGAACCACTAGAGAAATAAAGAAGCCAAAGTCATATCCTAGTTACATGGCCTTGATGGGTGACCTAGTTGATAAAGAACCAACTTGTTTTGAAGATGCAACAAATCAAAAGTAATGGGTTTATTCAACGGTTGAGGAATACCAATCCATAATAAATAATGATGTATGGGATATAGTTCCAATACCAAAACAAAAATCAGTGGTATCATAAAAATGGATTTTCAAAACAAATAATTCCACAGAATATAGTATAGAAAAGTACAAGGAAAGATTCGTAGCAAGAGGGTTCTCCCAAAAGGAAGGAATTGACTATGAAGAGACCTTTTCTCCAGTAGCTAGGTACACCTCAATTAGAAATGTACTTGCATTGGAAGCAAAGAATAAATGGAAGTTAGATCAAATGGATGCAAATACAACTTTCATAAATGGCTTAATAGAAGAAGAAATGTATATCAAACAACCGCAAGATTTCAAAACTAATTATCTAGAAGCTTATGTATGTGGACTCAAGAAAGAAATGTATGGGATAAAACAAGCACCCAGAGCATGGTATGGAAGAATCGATGGGTTATTGATGATTTTAGGCTTTTCCAAAAGTAAGGAAGATTCTACATTTACTATAAGGTTGAGAATGATGGTGTTATTATATTTATTTTATATGTGGATGCCTTATTTCTAATAGGAAAAGATAAACTCATTATTGAATGCAAGAAGAAGCTGGCTGCATAATTTGAGATGAAAGACCTTGGAATGATGCACTAATTTCTAGGTCTTGAAGTTTGGAAATCCCTAGATGAGATCTTCCTGAACCAAGGAAAATATACAGTGGAAATACTAAATAGGTTTGTAATGCTATATTGCAAGTCCATGACCACTTCGATGACAACAAACTTGAAGCTACTCAATCATGATACATCAGAAGTTATAGATTCCACCCTATATAGACATTTTATTGTTCCACTTATGTACTTAACCAATACAAGGCCCGATATTTGTTTTTCTATAAAGACACTAAGTTAATACATGGTGAATCCCAAGCATATTCACCTGACAGGAGAAAAACATGTGATGAGGTATCTAAAAGGAACTTTTGATTACGGGCTTAGATATACCTCAGACAGTGAGATCAATTTACATGGGTTCATAGACTTAGATTGGGTAGGGAGTGCTAAAGACAGAAATAATACTTCAGGAGGCTATTTTAGTTTGGGATCGGGCATGATCTCTTTGTTTAGTAGAAAGTAGACTAGTATTGCACTTAGTACATCAGAAGTAGAATAGATTGCTTCTTGTTCAGCTTGTAGTGAAGCAATATGGTTTCAGAAGATGTTGGAAGGCTTATTTGATAAAGAGATAGATGTTACTGATATCCTTTGTGATAATCAGATTTGTATCGAGATGAACGAAAGTCTAGTGTTTCATGATAAGTCAAAACATATTGAAGTGCGATATCACTTCATTCATTACATGGTTCTTAAAGGAGCTATACAGGTCAAGTATGTTCCTACAGAGGAACAAGTGGAATATGTGTTGACTAATCCTCTGGCTTGTGTAAATTTTGAATACTTTCTAGACAAGCTTGGTGTAGTCTGGAAGGACTTCTCTCAAAAGAGGGAGTGATAGTAGATGGAAGAAGGATGCAGTGGTGAGTAGCTTAGTCTAGTGTAGGGTAAGTATGACTAGGACAGTTTGGCCTGAAATGGTTAGTCAGATGAGGCCTGTTGATCCTAGGGGGATTATCATGTTTGACTAGATCATTTTAACCAAAGTGGGTTTGTAATTCAAGACAAGGAAAGGACAGTTCTAATTGAGGACAACAACAGTTCGTATCAATTAATCACATACGAAGATGGTGCAAAAGATGAAGAAATGTATGATGATGATTCAGAAGATGATTCAACATTTATATGGTGATGTTCTAGAAGATGATAAGAATATGATTGAAGAAATAATATTGTGAAAGAATATCTAGCTAATATTGATGATGAATATGATTGTTGTATCAAAAATTCCTATGACATATAGAGTCTCACTAGTCAGTTGTATAGTTGTAATAGTAGTAGTGACTACTACAGTTGAATACCTTCCTATTTAAGAGGGAAGTGTTAAAATAATGTAACTTATGAAGATATTCTAGTTGTATTGTATTTCTTCTATTGGAGATGAGTTTGGTCTTGTTAAAGTTATTGAAGGATGTAATGTAAACATACTATTGTAAGTCGGGTCATTAGTACCCAAGTTTCAATCTAATAAATACTATTTGTAATTTCCTATTTGACAAGCCAGCCATGACAGCTAGTGAATTCAGCCCCACCAAGTTAGAATTCAAGTCAACAGAATAATATAAATAGGAGGCAATCCCCTTCATTTGTACTGACACTCACTCAAGCAGTTTTGCAAGAGAGAGAATAATTGGTGCACTAGAAGAGTGTAAGAAGGAGTTGTTTGGGGTTTAAACTATTCTAGTTCAGATCTATACTGAGGATTTTTTTTGGGTTTTCTCCCTTGTGGTTTCCCCGAGGAAAATATTTGTGTTCTTGTGTTCTTATGTTTTCAGTGGATGATGTTATTTTAGTGATCTTCTAGTAATTTCTTTAAGATATGATCTAATCAAATTGATAAAACTTAACATGAAGTATGTCTCAAGCTTGAGACATTGTTTGGGAATACTAGTGAGATAAGAGGTCATCTACTAAAAAATGAGCTAATCTCATTGAGTCCAGCTCATTTTCAGACAATCCAGGAATTCTTCACCAAGTTCAAATCATTGGTGATTTAGTTGAAACTGGGTGGCATATAAAATAAGTATGAGAAGATCATATTTTCCATACTTTTGATGTTAGGGCCAGAGTACTTAGTGCTTGTGTCTATATTCCACTCTATCAAGCTCACATCTTGAAACTGGCACATGCCTCCACTTGTCGACTTCATGGAGTTACTTACTCAGGAGCATGATAAGATAGTGCAAATGGGCACCATCAAATCAAGTAAATATCATTCTCTTGCTGTAGGAGATTTGAATCCATCTAAAGGAAAGAAAAAAGTCAAGGATTCAAAGAAACAAGACAAGAAGAAGCTGGACAAACCCAAATATTCATATGGAGGTTCGAGTCCTAACAAGGATAAGGACAACAAGAAGAAAGAGAAGACCAAATGTACCTACTGTCACAAAGGGTGGAATCTAGAGAGAACATGCATGAATAATACTATAGACATGATGGCACATATGCTAGAGAAGAACAACATACCACTTCTCGAGGGTGCAAGGAAGAAGGATGGAGGTTCAGACTCAAAAAACCAAGAAATATGCCATGCATCGGTTTCTGGTTTTTCAAAATCTTCTACATTCATCATAGATTCAGGAGCTTCTAGGCATATGACCTCTTTAAAATACTTCTTGGGAGTTTATTTTGATAGTGCTCGAATTGTTCAAATATGATATGACTTAGAGATCCAAGACAAAGGGATTGGAAGGATCGATCTTGATAATGGGTATTTCAATAATGTTTTATCTGTACCTAAATTGGTAGTGAAACTACTGTTAGTGTATGAAGTGACTCACACTGATGAGGCCAAGAGAGTAACATTTACTCAAACAACGGTGGAGATAGCAAAAATATCTACAAACAAGGTGGTCGAATTAGGATTTGTTGATCATTATGCACGAGTGTACAAGTTGTCATTTCCTTCCCTACTCTAGAGCAAATTTGCTTCTATGACATGCCAATGAGACAAGAATATCATGGAATGAGAGATATGGCTATATGAACCATATATACCTCTAATAATTGAACAAGGAAGGAATGAAAGAAGGGCTTCCTTCCACCAAGTTCTCGAGTGGAAATTGCAAAGGATGCGTAGTGGGAAAGCATGCAGAGTGTAGCTATGAGAAAGGGAGAGAAAAGAGAGATACAAGAGTTCTTGTATTAATGCATTCATACCTCATTG
The DNA here is from genome assembly GCA_001517045.1 of Pseudotsuga menziesii. Lineage (NCBI taxonomy): Eukaryota > Viridiplantae > Streptophyta > Pinopsida > Pinales > Pinaceae > Pseudotsuga > Pseudotsuga menziesii. The sequence goes on from LPNX011088789.1 coordinate 19,444, forward strand.
GGCCTCTTCCCACACCCTCTTTTTGGCTACAAAGGTATTTTTTGAATTCCATAGATGATTTCTCAAGGCAATGTTGGGTGTATTTCTTCAAACTAAAATCTGAAGTCTTTGAGACTACCAAAGATTGGAAATCCCTGGTTGAGAATGCATGTGGGAATAAGATCAAGGTCCTTAGGATTGAAAATGGAAGGAGTATGTTAACAATATTTTGCAACATATTTGTGAATAATGTGGAATCCGGTTGGAGCATTTGGTGCCCTACACACCACAACAAAACAGTGTTGTAGAGCGTAAGAATAAGTCTTTCAAGGATATGGCTACATGTATGATTGAATCAAAGTATTTGAAACCTAATATATGGGATGAAGCCATTAAATATGATGCATACAACCAAAAGATATATCCTCACAAATATTTGTATGGAAAAATACCATATGAGGCTTGGTTGGGTCACAAACCAAGTGTTTCACAATTCAGGGTCTTTTGCTCAAATGCTTGGGCTAGGATTCCTCAGAAAAAAAAATACGTGCAATGTCAAAGAAAGAATTCCATCATGGTTGGATATGATTGGATATGATGAATATGGAAATGGACACAATATATTTTATCCCTAATCTTAGAATACATTCAAATAAAGGAGTGTATAGTTTGAATATTATCTTATGTAGGAGGTTGAACTAGCTCATTGGTAATGCTCACATCCTCCACTCCATGTACTAGCAAAACTGCCTAAGTGGCTTCACGGAAATTCCTGCCAGAGATTGTCTTGATGATGATAAATTTATCTGAGGGTATGGAGTTGTTATTTGATGAACTAGATATCTTGCCATGTTCTTAGTTTTTCTTATGGTGACCACATGAGGAAAATAGAAATCTGCCAAAATAGAATAAAAACTTTTTTGCATATTCAAAAGTATGAAAATTCTGGTAAAAAAGCATAAGTGACCTCAGTAAAATTGTCTCCATTTCCGGTAGTTGATGGATTAAATTATTCTGAGGGTATGGGTCTCTAGAGTGTTGATTGGTGCATATAACCACATCATTATTTTGTCCAAAACTTCTATGAAGATGAATTTACCAGCATGCCAAAAGTGTCCTCTACCTTGTTTTGCTCCAGTCTAGTAAAATGCCCTCCCGACTTAAAAGAAGATGAGTCTAAAGGGGAAATTAGTTTGCTTGTGATGAATGGGATGCACTACATCATCTGGTATCATTGGTTCAGGAGTTGGTGAATATAAAAATCCCTCATCTTGACTTAGGGTTTTATAATTTTGTCTAAGTGGTAAATCTGTAGTTTAAAATGCTATTTTAAAATGGACACAAGATGATGTGTGTGTGTCAATTAGTTCATCAAATGACATGTATTTTTTCATTGTTGAAGTGTTTATCTAGTCATGGTTTCATTTTTCCCTATGAATGTCACATCAGTGAAAAATTAACCTTCCATTAACTTTCGATAAATACATATATACATTGATATGCCAACTAAAAAGAATTTTTCATTATATACCGATAAATACAAAACTCCATCATACAAATACTTTTTTTCATTAACTGTCGATAAATACATATATACATTGATTTATACATGTCTAGCATGTTGCAGAGATGGTTGCAATCCATCCTCTTGAGCAAAAGACAAATCTGAATTGTCTTTCTTGCCTTTCATAGAAGACTATAATTCTACTGTAGTTGGACAAGGAACTTATTGTGATTTATTTTCAAGCTCTTTAACTCTCTGTGAAACTTTTTTTAAAATTTTCGAGCAAAACATTTTTTTCTGCCATCAGTTTGTTCAACATTTCCACATTTTTCTTATACTTTGTTGATCTTGTTCTTCCTTGACCTCCAATTTGTCTTTGGTATGTTTCAACTAATTTTTAACTTTAGTCAATTCATGTTTCATATTATGTATTTCTTTCTCCTGCTCTTTTCCCTCAACTCTGTCTTATTGGGAAGGAAAGGAATTGCACTCATCGCTTCAGCTAGCCCTTTTAATTCCTTCTCTAAATCAGCAATTGTGGATTTAAGTGTTTGAATTTCCATATCACATCCCAAATTCTAAAATTTTCTACCTTCTCAGAATTTTGATTCCAACTCCCTTATTTTTGCATCTTTCCTGGCCATCTTCTCTTTCATTTATTTATGTAATGCTGATGAGCCATACAAATCACATAGTGGAACGATCACTTAGAAGCTTTCTTGTAGCATCTTCTCTCAATGTGCCAAGGACTTCTCTCCCTCTTCTAAGGAAATTGTACCTGTATGTGTATTTTTCCTTCTTCCCTTACCCTTACCCTTACCATCATCTCCTTTGGTACCCTTACCTTCACCCTCACCACCTTTTTCAGTGGAAATTTTTTTTCCTCTACTTTGTTTTTTAAGTTTTAAAGTTTCAGAGATCCTTGCTAACCTTGTTCCTTTTGGCTTATCAGCTTGCATAGAAATGTTTTTTCTCAAATCAGAAATTATTGATTCTAATTATCCAACTTTGTTTCCATGGATTCCCTCCCACTCTTTCAACTTCAACTGATATTCTTTTACTACTTGTTCATATTCTTTAATTTTCTTCTCCATTACCTGTAAAGGACCCATTTCTATCCTCACTGGTGGTACATTGAGAACATGTGGTCTTTTTTTCAACTCTTCTTTGAGTTCACTCGATTTAGCATTAACTTTTTCTAAAGCCTCTTCATACACAACCCTCTCTGACTAAATTTCTTTTTCAGCAACATCAGTGTGTTTATCTACTTCTTTGTATAATAATTTAACCATTTCTTCTTTCCCTTTTATAATTCTGTCTGCTCTGAAATGATTATCCACAACTGTCTTCTGCAAAGCTGCTATCTGTTTTAGGCATTGTAAAATATTATCATCTTTTCTCAAGCACTCTTCCTCCCAATTTCATATATAAGAATCTTATTCCTTGAAATGCTCCATTTTATCATATAGGATGAACACGTACCTACTATCAAACTTATATGATGCAATGTCTAAATGCATAGCGGAAGCCCTTGATTCTGATTTGGAAAAACAATTATACTCAATTGTCAACTGTTTAGGAGGAATTCTATCAAGAATGTCTTGAGGAATGGAAAAGTGAATAGTAGTTTGTTCCATTTTGTTTCTTTTCACCTCCTCCCAATGACCTCTATCTACATGCCCCTTAAAATATTTCAAAGTTATGGCAGCACCAATTTCATCATTTGTGACAATAAGGATACTATACTGGTAATTCACCATGGTGCTCAGGACTTTGTACTGGTGATTCCGCGTTCTGTTCAGTAGGGTGTAATGGTAATTCCCCATGGTGCTCAGGATATTGTACTAATTACTCGTTCTGTTGAGGAGACTGTACTAGCAATTCCTCATTATGTTCCCTGCTTTTACGTTTCTTAATGTGTGCTTTATGAATAGGTGTTTTTGGAAAAGATATTTTTCCATGCTGGTTGATATCACCAATCTTTGTTTCAATAGCATGGGGTCGACATACATCAATAATTTTTTGAAGTGTTCCCGGGAAACTAAATTTAACCTTCCTTAGTTAGATATCTTGCAGGGAAGTGTGGAGTTTCTTAGACAGTAGATAAGGAATATCTATAGGTATATCTTCCACCCAATGTATCACTACCCGCATACATTCACCCAAAATGTCAACCCTATGATGATTCAGAATTGTCCAAAGGACATTCTGAATCAAATTTTTGCATATTCCTAGAGGGACATCTTGCATTTTTAAACCATTCCTCGAAACATTTACTTCTCTCCCACAAATTTTACTGGCCATCTAGTTCTTCTCTTGTCCAGGGGTTTTCCTTGAGCTTAAAATCCCTCCCCCTCTCCAGGGAATATTTGTAGATTAGGAAACCAAATCAGGGTCAAGGTATACCTGCTTCCCAAAAATTATGATTTCTGTATTCCCAACATCATATTTTGAAATTGCCTCATCTATCTCCTCATCAACATAATTAAACATTCCCCACAAAAATTTGAAAACTTCTGCTTTCCTCAAGATAGTTTCCATACCTGGTGGCCACATCTTTGCATCTCGCCATGCATCAAATTTCTCCTAGAATTATTTTACTATTACCCTATCATCTATGGATGACTGTGTTTCAACTGGGGTTGCAGAGGAGGTTGTCTACATTTCGGCTATGCTCGTAATGCTGGACGCCCTTGTTTGAAGTTTGGCCATGGTTATCCAGGTTCAAAGCAGAGGTGAGGTGATGTACGCATACTACATTTTAGGCTCAAAAATTATTTCCACAGAATGATTTTCAGGCTCACAAATTCTGCCCACAAAGAGGTTTTCATCAACAAATCAACAATTTTCTTGGGTATGCACTTTGGAAATAAAAACATATAAAAAAGGATTTTGGAAATAAAAAAAATACAAATATCATAATGACATAAAATATATAAACACATTCCTCTACTCTTCAACAATTAAATATCATTCACCATCTTCTTCTTCATCCAACTCAACATCTATATCAGGATCTAGTTCAGAATACATATTCATGAAAGGCTTATTCACATCAACATCATCCTCAATGTCATCTTCGCTAATATAGTCATCTACATCGTCGATGAGATCATAGTCTACTACATTTGGATGATCAAACTCTTCAACTTCTTCATCGAACACATCGACTGCAGCCACCTGCTCTTGATTTGAATCATCATCATCATCATCTTCTTATTCGTGATTATCTTCATCATCTACATGATTATACTTTACTGGTCTTCCTCTTGGATCATATCTAACAACATATGACCAACTTTCTTTACGTGGTACTTCTGAGTAAAAGACTTGCTCACATTTACTTGGAAGAACATAAGGCTCTATACTCAGTTCAAATGCCCTTGTATTAACCATGGAAAATCCATTAGCATGCTCAATAACAGTTCTTTCAGGATCACGTTCATGCATCCATATCCTATACCACTTCACCTCAGACAAAACTATTTTAAAGGAATTAAAATCACACTCAATTATATCCTCCAAATTCCCATAGTACCTATTCTCAGTTTCTTCTGAATGTCTGTCACTTCTAGAGGAAAAATTGGTGACCTTAAACACTACAATTATCCAACAATCTGAGGTTTTCATCTTATCATCCAACATTTTGATATGAAATTTATGACCATTACACCACATAGACTTGTGATGTTTCAACTGCAACATTGACAACAAGTAAAAATTACATTGTGAATTAATAAACATCATATAGGACACAAAAAATATATTTGAAAACTTAAACAAACCAAATACATTGAAAAAATGGGAAGTAACTAGAAAAATGCGGGTAAATAGTATACTTTCCTTTTTATCCTTTAAACCATAGGGTAAATCAAATTCCTTTTGTGACGTAAGATCATGAAATTGATGTCGATGACGATGAGCTATTTTAATCATCTCACTAACCCCTTCCCATGATAACCTACTGAAGAATTCTTCACAATATTCTATCCAATGCTCCATCCAATCAAGGTTGTTTGCAATGTATAAATGTAAAGTATCCCACACTTGAGAAACTATATGAAAAAATAACAATTCACTATCATTAATTAGATATCATTACATGCATAGTTTAATACAGTTGAATATGCAGGGTTAATAAAAAATAACAAATTAGTATGATAAAATAAAATTGGAAAAATACATGATATATTAATTCCACAAAATATAATAATTACCTTTCATGGTCCTGAGTGTATCTTTACTGAATAGGACCTCCCCTTCAAATTTGTTGATGGAGTTGAGATGCCAAATGCGAGGCACATTCATATTTTCTGCTAATTTAGGTAGATATTCACTAATCTACACCATGCATTGATATACCATATATCCCTCAACCATAGAACCCTCAAGACATGCTCTTTGTCTAACAAGATCCTTCAACGACTTCAACTACCTCTCCACCATCCACACCGACCTTGTGTGTACCAGTCCACATAATTAAATCACCTCAACTTGGTGTATGAGGTAGTGTTCTTGTGCATTGAAAAATGTTGGAGGTAGATACTGTTGCATTTCACACATTAGTCGGGTAATCTCTCTCTTCCAATACCTTATATCTTCTTTATGGATTTCTTTTGAGGAAAGCCACCTACAAATGATGCAATAAAATAATATCAAGCAATATATAAAATTTGCGGGAAAAACATAATATGTCAATACGTTCCGCTACAAATCATGGACCAAGTACATTTTCCATATAAAATATTAATTACTTACCTCATGTATTTTTTCCAAGGACATAAATAATTTGTTTTATGTTGTTGTCAAAGTCGTCTAGGAGAGATAAAGGTAGAACATATTGTATCAAAAAACACATAATTATTATTTATTTCCAAATAAGAGAATAAAATTAATAAAATAGTGCATACCAATAAGGAAATATATTAAAAACTCACAATTACCTTAATGAATGTATGCCAGTCATGTGTTTTTTAACCCCACCAAAATCACCTTTTTTCGTTACAATATTCTTTATGTTAGACGAAAACCCCATCGGAAACCTGATTTTTCTGATGACCTATTTTACAATATTGCTATGCTGCTCGGTCAAGCACCAAGGAAGACTAATATTCTGTTGACGGCCATCACCATTAGAATTAATGATCACACTTTGCAATGCGTGATTAGCTTCTTCTATGTCACTACAAATCTTTCCAATTCTTTCTTTGTCAGTCCTTCCATCTAATATTCACAATAACAATTATGTTATGTTCTTCCCGATATGAACTGTATCAAAAAAATGAACTATTTGTAGGTGCTCATAGTATGGCAACCTATTGAATTGCATCGGGTAAATTTTCATTCCTCGTGGAAGCCCATTCGTGCCTTAACGAAATTCATGAAACATCAACAAAATCAAATTAACACTAATTAATCAATATAGGTACATACCGTGCTCAACATAATTGACTAAAAAAACAAAGATTTATATAATATATCATATAAGTTGAATGTGATTGTCATTGATGTCAAAGGAGTTCAATGAATGACAAAAGGATAACCAAAGATATGATGGCAGGGTAAACTCAGTGAAAGACAAAGGAATGACAAAGGAAGTAATGATAGGGAAAGTGTGATGATGTGGCTTGTATGGTGAGGTTGGGAAGACACATAATGGTGTTATGGTGCTATTAGGAAGTCAGTGTTGTAATCTGACATAATTCTGGAAAATATGGCAACCTTGTGAAACTTTGGAAATTGATTAAGTATGAAAAAGTAGTAAAAAATACTCTAAGAGAATGTCGGCCATCATTCATGGTTTTAATAGAATTCCAGCACCACCCTATTAGGATATATCTTATTCAACTGGCTATATATCCATGGTCCAATTTTTCTTTAATCCTTTCTGAGGAGAAAGTTATAAGTCTACCAAAATAGGGTTTTAGGATAAACCTTGGAGAAATTCTTGGACATGCCTAAGTGTTGGAAAACTTGTTCAGGAGGCCTTTGATCCATGAAATTTGATAAATTTATTTTCACGAGGACAGTCCTTGGCAGGCATTTCCAAACAACCTCTCAAAATCCTATTCTCAACACTTAGGTAATTTTCTTGTGTTTTTCATTTTGCAAAATAGTTTTTTCCCTACTTTTGGCAGAATGATATTTTGCATATGTTACCATTGTAAGTCATCTTGAAATTATGTCTAGATAACCATTTCAAAAAATAACAAATCCATTCCAATTGATGAACCTATTGACATACACCCAACATATGGCAAGTATTTGAAAGTGGTCTTCCAAACAGCTTATTGACACATACAAATCTCTTCAAACCCCAATTCACCAAGGTAATTTTATTTTTTTCATCAAAATTGGAGAGTGAGACATCCAAAATGTGAGGAATATCATACTGACTCAACCATTCAAATATTCTCTCCCACAACCTCATCATCTAACCTTGGCGAGCATTTTACTGGGATAATGCAAATGAAGGTGAGAGGCACTTTTGGCAGATTGATATCTTCCTCCTCAAAGTTTCTTTGGGAAATCTAAAACCATGGTTGGATGCACCAACCAACATAATAGATCCTGTCACTTTTAGATAATTATTATTTTCATCCTATGAGAGGTGGCATGCATTTCTTTGATGCCACTTAGGCATATTTTACCAATAATTCCATACTTAGACAATTTGTCCAAAACCTAAGGTCGATTTTTCATTTCACCCAAAACCTGAACTAATGCTATTGGATGATGTATTACACCGTACTAAGCAAACCTATGATTTTTTCGCTCCTAGAATCATCTTCATTTTCCCTAGATGGGAATTTTACTTAACTTTGGTGTAAGACGGCCTGAAACACTGTTTTGGCAGATCCATATCTTCTTTCTCAAGCATTACCAAACCAATTTGAGAACATGGTAAGGTAGAAAAAAACATACACCTATAGGATGACCATGTGGTGTGGTCATTTTATTCAACCCACAAATTATGGTAGGAATTTCCATAGAGCAATTCTGACTAATTTGACCAACAATCCGTCTTTTGGGAGACCTGTATCTTCTTCAAGGAATTTTTCTGACAACCAGGGCCATGGTTAGATAGATATTTAAACAAGATATGGGATGTAAGGTCATGATAGGAATTTTATTCTTATTATGAATGCTGGTGTTCTTTTCCATAAGGTAGCTGCTTTAGGGTAGTTTTTCAACACTTAGTCAAAATCCACAATTTATCATATCGTTACCCACTACTACCAGAATGCAACAATGACATCAAGAGCCATTATGACACCAACATGTGTTTTCAACCTCATCACACATTCCTTATCAACACTTCTTTTGTCATTAATGACCTCCTTTGACATCGATGACAACCATACTCAACAATGCCCTTGTGCTAATAAAATGCATAGGGTGACATAGATTTGTTCCTTGTTGAAGTGGTTATCCACCCATGCTTTCGGTTTTCCTTATGATGGTCACATGTGCAAGAAATCAATCTGCCAAAGTAGGAAAAACATTGTTTTGCATATTCAGAAATTTTTCTAAGTATTGAGCAATATTCCAACAATACATAAATAATTTGGCAAAGCTTGACGATTTCTATTATATTCCAAATTCCATAGGTCAGGTGTCATTCTTCATGGTTTTTTTCCATTCTCTTCTTTACCATTGATTTTTTCTCTATCTGTAGTTCGATAACTATGGTTCTTAGGAAGAAAGTGCCTATACTCATCAAACACTTCCTTTGCTAAACTCCTTGAACGACAATATTTTATCCTGGGACCGCAAGCTGGACATGGAAATTTATTCTTTGTTTGAATATCTACAAGATATATGAATTATTCTGGAGAATTAGAATTACCATTTAAAATAATGCATTATGTTTTCAATAGATATTATAATATTAAAGAACAAAAGAAAGTAACACCACAAAAATGTGTTAACCTGGGATCATCATAAATTGTCCATCCAAGTATTCCATGGAATTGAAATCATCTTTCCCCTATTGGTTGAGAGATGTCATACATAGTGATGCCAGCCCATAACTTCAACAAGTCATCGATAAGAGGCTCGATATATATGTTCATATATTTAACCTGGTACTTACCTAATTGGTCAAACATACATGATTATTATATTTAGATATATGTTGTTATATATAAAAGACATAAGTATCATGCAGGAAACAAAGAAATGAAATATTTAGTAATCACACTTTCAAGTAAAAAAATACAAATTAATTAAATACCTGGAACAATCATTGCCAACATTGTGCGCTCTCTCTTGACCGACATCCAAGGAGGAAGGTTATTGTTTATAACAAAAATAGGCCATACTGAGTAGGTAGAACAAAGCTCTCCAAATGGATTGACAGCATCAGCTGCCAACGCAATTTTAACATTATGAGGTTCTTCTTTGAAAATTGGCCACTTTTCTTCGATGCACCTAAATGCAAACCCATCTGCAGGCAGTCGAAGAACATCATATTGACTTCTATTCTTTGCATGCAAATCCATAAAGTGTGCTATACTTTAACACTTGAACAACTACTGGAGACGTGGAATTATCAAAATGTAACGAAGAACTTTGTGAGGCACCTTTTTTGTAACTTTATCGATTCGATACCTACTTATTTGACATTGTGGGAATTCATTTTATAATGCATATTGTCCATAGTATATGATATGATCATTACTACATGCATCAATAGCTTGATACTCCATTCCAAATTATTTCATAATCACCTATATCTCTCGATATGTGCATGGTAAAATATTTGACGTTGGTAATAGAAGTTCACCTAACAATTTATGAAATTCAAAAGAATAAGTCAATGTAAAAAATATTAATCATCAATATCGCATCCATACTTTAAAAATTAGAGAACAATAGCAATATAAGAAAAACATCAACCCTTTATGTACATGTGAACATGCAGACATAAATAATTAACAAATTACATACCCTAGTATCTATGTGAGACAGGTGTATGATAAACCATTCAAAACTTTCAAGTTCACTAACAACAATATAGCAGATAGAAGATTTGTTTTTGAGCCTTCATAAAGAGGTTGACATGCCTTCTCAACTAGATGATCAACATCATGACTATGTATCTAATCTTCCTGAATTGTATCACTAACATTATCTCCATCCATATCATCATTAAGAACTTGAACATCTTCAATATTCTGATCTAGATGTTCGTCACCTTGTAAATGAGTATTTTTGCTAGTACTTGGCAAATAACTCTTTGGAAGGGGACATTTTGGGGGCATTGTCTATATATTTACAAACAATGTAGTAAAATTAGTGTGTATAGAACATATAATAAAACAATAAGACATTTTACTGAAATTCATGACATGATGACTATTACAAAGAATACATTAAAAATTGAATAACCTCTTACCAAGGGATGATATTCATGACCCCCTTCGGCATGCCCCTTCTCCCTACAATGTCTTTTAGCTGTCGTTGTTAAAATTCTTCTTCTTTGCAAGCCCTTGCAATAATATCAAGGGGAATAACATTTTCCATCTCCTCTCACCTCCAATTCCACTCTATACCGAGAAAGCTTCCTTGCATTTTCATTCATAGTGAAAAATCCTTGTAGTGACAAGTAATTGTCTTACCTACACCATACCAAATAGTAACTTGTCAAATCAATTATATATTAGTATATTTCTAAATGTAGTATATTATATACTAATTTCTATAAAGAAAAAAAATGAAGACTATGATGAATAGGATGGTCATTGATGACAACATTAATGACAATCATTTTAGAAAAAAATGGTAATTTGGTCAAAAATAGGAAAATGACTAAGTGTTGGAAAACTGGCTCAGATAGCCTTAAGAAAATTCCCGCCACAAATTGTGTGTTGAAGAAAATTCTGTTATCCACCTGAATGGCACCTCTCTGTCCGAGTGCCGACATCCCTCATGTTGGCACACAAAAGAACATCTATGGATTGAGGGTTGCCCAAAACACTATAGATGGGCTTATTACAAAATACATTCCTCACCCATCCAGTTGGTTACTTTGACTTTTTAACTATGTCAAGTCATATCCGTGACCCTATATATATGCAACTCGCGGATCATCCATGAGTGTCCGTTGTTGCAAGTCACAGATAGATGTATCCATGGGTTCCTCTTATAGCAGCTCACAGATCATACACGGGTTGCTGGTCTTGATACCCGCGGATATGTCCCTTTGATATTTAAACATAAAAACACATGATTACTTGAGATTAGTTAAGCCATTTACCTTAATCTCCTTAACTGTCTCAACCTCCTCAACCTTCAAAACTGCCTTATTTCACCATGTATAAATACAAGCCTTGGGGAGGGTGTTGGTTACATATACTTGGAGAGAAAAGTTATGCTGGTGGAGTTTATACATAAGTCTTTGGAGCAGTGGAACTCAGAATCCTTTGGTTCCAGAGGAGTCCTTGTCTCAGGTGTTGGGTTGTAATCTGAACTTCCTCATTATTGTTAATAAAGAGAATCCTTCTTCCATATGTGTCTTGAATGTATTTCATGTATTGTGGTTTGATAAATGTTTATGTTTTAGCATCCTGTATATGATTTATCTAACCTGTTTATATATATGAATAATCTTGTATTTGGAAGACTGAATCTTGACAGGTGAAGAAGAAAGCATCCCTGAAGGCTTTAGAGGAGAAGCAGAGTGGAAGAGGACAAGCTAGGATCAATCGTCTTGTATCGGGTGAGTCTTTCCCATCCTCCTATTTCCTTTACTGCACTCTAGAGTCAATTGTATGCAAGTTAATTGAGTATGTTGGTAACCCCAGACCTTAGGTTATAAGGTGCATAATCCTGTACAACAGAATTGGCGACTCCAATGGGGAGCCCAGACTGCTATAGGTTGTTTTTGTCACCCCTGACCAGTCTTTTCTTTGAAGTCTGTGTGTGATCTATTATCCTAGTTCATACTTGCCTCAGTATTTGAAAGTCTTTGGAATTTTTCTTGTTTTTGAGAAAAAAATTTATACCCATCCGTGAGTTGCCCTTTTGCATAGTCGCAGATGCAAGTCTGCATACGCGGGTTTCCGTATTGAACAGTCGTGGATCATCTGTGGGTTGCACTTATATACAGTCGCGAATGTGCCTGGAAGTAGGGATTTTTTAAGTTAAAGTTTGTTTTTTCCTTTCTTTGTGTAATCCCTATTTCTGAGTTGATTTTCCTTATGAATGCTGTGTAGCTTGTCTGAATGCCTTTGGTGATCACACTTTGTGCTTTTTCGAAAGCCCTTGAGTCTCTTTTTCTTGGATTATTTCCTTCTTGCATGCTGAAGTAGTTTGGCATGTTTGGGTTGTAGGTTAAAGTGTCTCTGTCTAGATCAGTGATCAGGGTCTTGGGCTCTGTTTTTCCAGTCTATCTTTTGATAGTGGCTGTTTGTCACTTGCCTTCATAAGTCTACAGTGATTTTTGTCATTGTGTGCACCCAAGATAGGGTTCCTAGCCTTGCTTTGTTGGTTGTCTTTTGGTTCTGTCAGCCTGTTCGCTGTAGTTTGTTTCTTTATACAGTTTATTTAATTCAAGTTTGCTCAAGTACAGTGCATTGTAGGTGCATGGTAGAATTTTGAGTATTTTTAAAAGTGAAAAGAAAACATTGTTAAGCTTTTGCATTTTGTTTCTATATAAGTAGTGCTTATTTCAATTTAAAGATATTATCTCAAAAACTACAAAAAATATAGGCTTAGTTTCTTTCATCGCTGCTTTCAATTCATCAATACATATTTGAAAAAAAGAAAAAGAAGTTTGCTTTTATAATGGTAATTTTGCTTTGAATACACCTTTACTTTTATTTATTTCTTATTGAGTCAAAACACCATAAGTAAACCACTCCATTTCCTTCTGAGTAAGAAACAGCCCTTTAAAATGAACGCATAAATTAAAATTTACTAGTAATCTTTTGTTTTTAGGAGCCTTTCACCTACTAGCTTAGGCTAGACTTGTGGGCTAGGAAGTGTAAACTTCCCACAAGTTATAAAACTCAAACGTAGTGGACCTTTCTTTAGGTAAATCCTTGACTTTATCGACTGTATCTGCGAAGCTCCTCTTAAACGGGAGTTAAGCATGAGGCTGCGTGGAGGCTTGGACATAGGAGATAACCCTTCGAATCCTTGTCAAAGCGTAACTCAGGACTTTTATGCATCTAGGGATTCTATCGTAGACAGAGTTTTGGGCTCAGCTTCCCTGCCCATGCGTACGAGTCCAGCTTGCGACTGTCCCCCCTGACTGTTGGTATAGCTAAGGTGGCCTTTAGTCTCTTGTCTTTTAGGGTTCATACCTAGGTAAACCGGAAGGTTATTTCTGGTTCACCTTGAATGGGCTTGGAAGGTAACCCTTGTTGAAAGTGTAGGAGGGCGGTTGGGTGATTCCTCTACTTGTGCCTAAGAACCACTTCAAGGACGCCAAGTAATCGTTCATCAGCTTTCTTCAGGAAAGTAAATATTTTACCCTTGTTTGATTGCTTGAGGCTTTAGGATTTTTATAGTGTATGCTCTGTGGTTTTTCCTATGTTTAGTTTGCCTTAGGGTGTGATTTGTCAAATTTTTAATTCTGGAGGACCAACCTGTTAGAAGGTCAAGAAGGTTGAGAAACCTTCCTCCTCTCACCACATTGGAGCCTCCACCTTTACCCCAAAGGCGGAGATTAGACACTAACGGTTCATTTGAACCGGTAGAAATAAGTGAAGTTCTTGGTGAACCAGAACTGATAGCTAACCATTTTGATATTGATACAGTCGAGATAGAAGAATTGCAGACTGACGAGTTTGCAAGGAACTTTAACACCCCCTTGACTAATTTAAATGATCCTGTGATCGTTCAGGTTAGACCTTTTGATTCATTTGTATTAGGTGTCCCTGTTGGTAGGATCATGTCTTCTGTGGAAGAAAGTCCTTTTGTGTTCACCTCAACCCTTCCGGTTGAAGGGGTACTACCTCCCCCGGTAAGTGCCCCTAGATCTAGTTTACCTTCTACACCTTTGACTCCAGCGAGCTGGGTGGTTCAACCACCGGTTCACTCAAACCTAGTAGGTACTTCTGGTGACATGGTTCCTGGGATCCCCAGTATACCTACTATTCCTTCTTCCTTTCCATATACTACCCAGAGTGGTCCGGTAGGATCCTCGGCATTTGTCCAAGGATTTCCTTGGAATGGGGGGCATATTCCCCCATCCAATTCATAGATAGGTCCATCTCCTTCGTATGTAGGAGTGCATTTTGGGAGCAACACCTCTTATGGGCAAAGTTTCCAAACCCCAATTTCGGTCCCTTATATGAGCTCTCCCTTTTCGTTGTTTAGCGGAGGGATACCTGCTCCTATCTTTCAGACCCCTACTTCTATGGGGATGGCCCAAAATTCTTACACTGCACCTCCCACACACAATCCTATGGCTTACGGATGGATTCCTTTTCAGAGAAATCTTCCCACTTCGCAACCAATGTCAGGGGGAAACCCCACTTTTACTTATGGGAATTCATGGGCAGGTCCCTCTAATCCCCAAGATGGCACATCTAGTACCCCGGTTTGACCCAAACTTCCGTTTCTGGCAACCTTAAACTTGCCAGATTTGTCAAAATTGATGAATGAACTAGTTAGGCATGACCCCTTGTGGCCACCTATTCCCACCAAATTGCCATCAGACATTCCTATGTTCGAAGGAAAAATTGGTGAAGATCCTGGGGCTCATGCCACCACATTCCATTGATGGTGTTCTTCAAATTCGCTGAATGAAGATTCAGTGAGGTTGAGGCTGTTCCAGAGAACCTTGACAGGTACGGCGGCAAAATGGTATATTGAACTACCTTATGTTGCTTTCAGTAGTTTCTGGGACTTGGCTAGTGCATTTCTCAGCCAATTTCAGCTTCCGGTCCGATACGATTTCGGAACGGACTTGTTGTCTACTTTTAGACAAAACAAGGCTACCCACATCTTGGATCATATCCAAGAGTGGAGGAGGTGAAAGAGCCTTATAAAAGCCACCATCCCTCTTGAGTTCCTTTTAGAGTGGTTCCTTAAATCACTGTTGCCATACATATCTAAGGACGTATCCACCTCAGGAGTGACGAAAGAAGAAGAAGCCATACTCAGGGCCCAGCAACTGGATTTGATTTATTCAGAATCTACGATCTTATATGAGATCATCCCTGAGGCACCGAGGCCTTCATACGAGGCAGAGAAGCCTAAGCCTGGACCCCATGCCGATGGTGTGGTTGGATCCGTTAACTCTCCCACCGTAGAGTCTTTGACTAAACAACTTCACAAGTTGTTTGTAAAAAAGTATATGGTGGAGGTAGTAAAGGCTGCCCCCTCCCCCCAGAGTGCAAATTTTTTTGCACAAACCTCTCAGAAGGGCAATTAGCAGCCCGACGGGAAGAAAAAGAAAGGCAATAAGGGAGAGGGAAATCAAAACAAGCAAAATCCCGTGAACAATGATGATGGGGGAAAAAAATAAAAGAAGAAGGTCAAGTTCCCTTGTAATTTGTGCCAAGAGGACCACATTACTCACCTTTGTCCCCTTGTGGATCAAGCCCAGAAGCTGCTTAAAGCTCAACAACCGGCTGTCCTGAAGGATCCTTTTCCCCAAGGAAAAAACTCAGCTTCAGCTTTTAACATAGCAGGGGGCACTCAAACTGTCCCTGACCCAAACTATATCAACATATTTCGATATTTGACTTTGTTGCAGGCAAGGAACAAAAATTATGAGACTGACACTTCTGAGAAGAGTAAAGCTGTAGGTGAAACTTCGAACCCTCTCACAATAGAGAAGCCTGCTGAAACTATGTTGAAGATACCAAAAGGTGTCTTCAAGAAGACCTTGCATAACCCTAATGCTAGGGATGCTTCGAACTACTCCATGGTTGAAGACTTAGCTCAAACCCCGTGTGCAATGTCAGCTTTAGAGGTGTTACAGAGTTGTCCCACTTAGCAGCTTTAGGCAGCATGGACTCTTCGAGTCTCATGGCGAAATTTCATTTGTATAATGTTAAAATTCACCTCCCCTATCATGTAGCCCTATCAATAGATGTCATCCATGGTGGTAAGACCATTGGAAGGGAAGTTGTTGATGAGGGGGCCTCTACATGTGTTATGTCCTTGACCTGTTGGAAAGCTCTTGGATCCCCAAAGCTGGTCCCATCAAACACTTTGCTTACTGCTTTTGATGGAAGATCCTTCCGTCCACATGGTATCCTGCTGGATTTTGAGATTAAGTTGGCAGGCAAAGCAGTGTCTGTTGAAGTAGAAGTGATTGATTCTCCTTTGGACTACAATATGCTTCTGGGAAGAAGTTGGACTTATACGATGTCTGCTATTGCATCGGTCATTCTTCATGTAGTGGTTTTTCCACATGAGGGCAAGTTGGTTACTATTGATCAACTTGATTTTACCCGGAAAGGTCATTTAGAGTCTAATGAGTCCACTGTGCCATTGGTTGATCAGGTTAAACCTGCTGCATAGAGCTTGGGGGCTGGAATGTACACATCACTGATGGGCACATTTGATCTTCCATCCCCAGTTAATTACATTGGTTCCACTAGTGTGGGGAAGTCCATCGCTACGGTTGTCGATAGGACTGATCCTTGGGTTCTCCCAACTCCCCATGAACTGGAAGTGCCCTTATCGGCAGTGGAGTTAGTTTATCAAGCCATCACTCAAGCCACTGTTGATCCCATTCTAGATCCTCTAACAATCTCGGATGATCTGGAAGAGGTCTATTTTCCCGCATGGGCGGAAAACTCTTCACTTTCCATAGATTGTTTAGACACATTTTTACCTTCCGATGAAGCTATTCTGGAAGCCATGAGTGGACGTGATAAGATTTGTGAGGATCTTCATCATCGATCCTATTTTCTTCTAGAACTAAGCAGAATAGAAAACCAAGAGTTTCGAGTGAGACTATCAGAAGATGTTGATATACCTATCAATCCCTTGCCTAGGGAAGGAATGTTTGCTGAGGGGAATATGGCAAATATTTCCACCACCTTACCTATTAACATCTCTGTAAACCCTGATATCGTGGAAAACATATATATAGGTGCAAACTGCTCTCCTGAAGAGATTACCATCTATAGTGCCCTTTTTAAGGAATTCCATGATGTCTTTTCCTGGTCATATGAGGAGATGCCAGGCATAGATCCATCGATTGTTGAACATGAAATCCAGAAATATCCTGATGCCAAGCCAGTTCGACAAAAATTAAGACCCGTGAACCCGCGTAAAGCAGCGGCTGTGAAGGCAGAAGTTGAAAAGCTATTGAAAGCTGGTTTTATTTATCCCATAGCTTTGACTGAATGGGTGTCCAACCTTATTCCCGTTGATAAAAAGCAAGGGACTATCCGCGTTTGTATAGACTTTAGAGATCTCAATAAATCTTGTCCTAAGGACAACTATCCCACACCATTTATAGACCAGATCATAGATGCATGTGGGGGAAGTGAGGTGTTTTCGTTTATGGATGGTTTCTTCGGCTATAATCAAATCCAAATCAAACCGGAAGACCAACATAAAAATGATTTCATTTTCCCTTGGGGTACATTTGCGTATAAGAAAATGCCCTTTTGATTGAAAAATGCTGGGGCTTCCTTTCAATGGGCTATGAAATTTTCTTTTCATGACATTAAAACCATTGTCGAACCATACCTTGATGATCTGCCCGCACATTCTCATAAGAGGATCCAACATCCAGATCATTTACGGTTGATATTTGAAAGATGTAGATATTATAAAATTCGCTTGAATCCCCACAAGTGTGTTTTTTGCGTCGAGTCAGGAAGATTACTCAGATTCATTGTCTCTAGTAGAGGCATCCAGTTGGATCCATTGAAAGTTGAGGCCATTGTAAATCTTCCTCCTCCTCGTTCTCTCAGGAAACTTCAAAGCCTACAAGGAAAGTCTAATTTCCTTCGATATTTTATTGTTAATTATGCCAAGATCACAAAGGGTTTCATGCGCCTGCTCAAACAGGACACCCCATTTATTTGGGATGAAACTGCACAACTTGCATTCGAGGCATTGAAAAAAGCTTTGCTGTCGGCACCTTTATTACGTCCACCAGATTATTCTAGGGATTTTATATTATATCTGGCCACGTCGGAGTCGACCATTGGGGTAGTACTAGTCTAGGAAGACGATAAACTTGTTGAGCATGTCATCTACTATCTTAGCCATGCCTTGGCTAGACCTGAGCTTAGATACTCCCACGTTGAGAAATTAGCCTTAGCAGCTATTTATGCTGTGCAGAGGTTACGTCACTACATTTTACTGAGGACCACCACAGTAGTGGTGGATGTAAATCTGTTCCAATATGTTTTATCCTGATGGATTGTTGGGGGAAAATTTAACAAGTGGATAGTCATTCTCCAAGAGTTTGACTTGTATTTCCAGTCCGCTAAGTCTAAAAAGTCCTTAGTTTTTGCTGAGCTTATAGTAGAATTTCCTATTGAAGAAGATGTAGTGGTTGAAGATGACTCATTCCCAGATGAGCACATCTTCTTGATATCCACCTCTGATCCTTGGTACGGATATATTCTTATATATTTTTAGACTTTGAAGTATCCTGCAACTTACTCTAGGGAGGAACGATGCAAGTTACACCTTCATGCCAAGAAATACCTCATTATAGGAGATACATTATATCAACGAGGGGTAGATTCCATGTTGCATCGTTTCCTTACTCATGAGGAAGCGGAGATTGTCCTAAATGATTCCCATAGCAGAGCATGTGGGGGTAATTTATTTGGGTTAGCAATGGCCCAGAAGATATTGCGTGCCGGTTATTTCTGGCCCACGATCTTTAAAGATTGTGTGGAATCCATGAAGCACTGTCATCCATGTCACCTTTACGCCAGGAAAATGCAGTCACATCATGCTCCATTATTTCCCGTTATCTCGGTAGGCCCCTTCATGAAATGGGGGATTGATTACGTGACATGCAACCTAGCCTCGGCTGGGGGGGCATAAATACATCATTGTCGCTGTTGACTATTTTACGAAATGGGCAGAGGCAATGCCTACTTTCAAAGCCGACGGGGAAACAACAGCTTTCTTTGTATTCAGTCGGGCTATTGCACGGTTCGGTATACCCAAAGTTATTGTCAATGACCATGGAAGTCATTTTCAAAATAACATGATGACGGAACTGACTACCATGCTCGGATTTAGACAAGAACATTCTTCTCCATACTATCCGCAAGCAAACGGTCAGGTTGAGGCTGTCAATAAGACTTTAAAAACTATCCTTAAATGGACAATTGATGCAACCTGCTCTAATTGGCACATCATGTTATATCCTGCTCTTTGGGCCTATCGAACCAACGTAAATACTGCTATGGGTTTCTCCCCTTTCCAACTCGTTCACGGTGTGGAAGCAGTTACTCCGATCGAATGCGAAGTCCTGTCTCTTCAGATAGCTATTCATGTGTTACCTGATACGACTAAGCTTGAGGAACGTCTAGTACATTTATAACACCTTGATGAACATCATAGAGATGCACTGACTACTAATCAGGATCATAAAAATAGGGTTAAATCTCAGTATGATAAATCGGTAAAACCTAGGGTTTTTTCTGAGGGGGAACTTGTCTTGCTTTGGGACCAAGATAAAGAACCTATGGGGGTAGGAAAATTCAAGGCTATGTGGTTAGGACCCTATGTCGTGTCAAAATTATTAAGTAAGGGCAAATATGAGTTAGTTTATTTTGATGGGAATAATCTTCTTGAGCCTAGAAATGGGCTCTACCTGAAGAAGTACTACGCTTAGGCTTAGCACTTTTTCTTGTATTTTTATTGTATGTATTTTTATGTACATTAGGTTGTCAGTTTTGTTTTTTATATATATCTGTTGGTTGTTGTAGATGTCTTCCGAATGGTATATAGGATTCCCTGATGGTGCCAACTATCATACTTGTAACCTAGCTTCGGCAGCATGGGTTATCTATTCTCCCTCAGGACAGCTTGTTGCCGCAGGAGGCGCTTGTCTAGGTCCTACTTCTAATAATGTTGCTGAGTATAGGGCTGTCATTGAGCTCCTATGGGATGCTTTGTCACGTGGAATTACCCAGCTTGAGGTCCATTTGGACTCTCAGTTGGTGGTTTCCCAGCTCAATTGAGCTTATCAGGTACGACATCCTATCTTATTACGCCAGTTCATGCAAATTCGTTTATTGGAAAGACATTTTGAGGTTATTACTTTCAATCATATTCCACGAAACCAAAATTCATTGACTGAT
>LPNX011088789.1:41467-134998 GCA_001517045.1 Pseudotsuga menziesii
GTGGATCATAGTCCATCAAAATTCCATAGAACTAAGCAGGGCCACCCTGGCCACTAGGACCTCCTTGGTCCCCATGGTCCCTCCGCATTCTGGCTTCCTCAGCCTCCTCGGCTTCGGTATCCTCCACCTCATCTCTATATACGAGCACTACTCTAGTCACTCGTCTGAAAAGACATAGCCAAACCGGTGGAACCCCCACAACAAACTCCTGCATGGCTGTAGGGATATGCTCAATCCGCATCGTAGGTACTCGTTGGGTCAACCTAGCCAGTTTCCCCTCTAGTACCCTGATCACTCCTAGATCCTCGCCCATGATAGGATGAACAAACATGCGAGGGTGCCCTTCAGGGCGGACCGGTCCAATATCTGCATTTTGACACATAAATAGGGTTAAGACTTGTACATATGTATATATCTATCATTGAAAAATTTATAAAAATTTGAAAATGATAAAAAATTAAAAATTACTTACCTAGCTTGCCCCATGCTCCTCCTGGAGGGAGGACAAGGTCGGGGTCACCTCGGAAGTCCATTCCGGCATATGGAAACTGCTCCAATGCCGGCATCTATCGTTCCCCCCATATGTAGAAGTCATCATCATAGACATTGTGAACTGAGTCCCCTCCTCCTTGGCAGAGGAAGATGTATCCCCTCCTGCTTAGCCTTGGCTGATGTGGAGATCTGATCGGTAAAGGTATAGCGGGGCTCAGTGCTGGTACTCTCAAAGAAGAATAATGCCACTAATATACTTGCATAGCCAAAGTTCTTGCGTCTTCCTCTCTTGCAGTCAGATAGGTGTTTCCTCATAATGGAAGCAACTCCCGAGCACCAATCATAGAGAGCACCTCTAAAACAGTCAACTGCCACCCTCATTTGATTCCTGGTGGACAAATGTAAATATGTTGATCCTGCAAGTCTCACAATGGTACTAGCTAATACCTGGAGAGTAAAATCTTGGATATCTGCAATGGGAATGCTGGTTCCTCTTCTCTGAGTACCTGGTGTAAAGAATATGTCTACATAGTTTTGGAAACTTAAGGGGACACCACCCCTGCCAGTGCCCTCCAAGTTCACTGGTGCTCCCCGTCGTGACAACCCGGTAATGAAATATATGTCTTCCATGGTAAGCTCTAAGGTTTCACCTTGTAGATTGAACATCCCCATATCATGATCCCAATAATTGACCATGAACTCAAGTATGCGGACATTGGCCCGCATGGGTGATGTACAAAATAATTTCAGGATCCCACTGGTCCTCAATACCTATATGGTGGGCACACTTTGGAGCGCTGCTTGATCCATTATTTCGTGCTCCCTTTCCCTCCATTCCAGAACCATATTTTACCTGGCAAATATAAGCAATTGGATTCAGTATTTCCATATCAAAATAATTTTTTTTTTGCATATATTTAAGCTTTTTTCCTCCACACAGTATCTGCGACTGTCTCTTTAAACAGGTCGCGTACCATCCGCGGATGTCTAGTTAGGCAACCCGCGGATATAATGCGTATCCACGAGTTTCCATATCAGCAACCCGCGGATGCCTACTGCTGCAGTTTTGGATGCTGTTAAATATTGAATTCACACTTAAACTTAACATTTGCTTGGATCAAATTGAAGAGTTTAGGGTATAGGCTTACCTGCAGTTGGTGGATTTCGATTTCGTCGATCCAATCGTCCACAATGATCGATCAAAGGTAGAGGGTAAACTTGCATTTTATGGCTCAAAAGTTCAAATGGTGAGATTTTTTTTAATTTTCAACCTATTTATAGAAATTATATTTCATAAAGTGGATCTTTTTCTATAGTTTGAAATGTCAATCAACTAATACCATACGTTTTGTGCCTTGGAACAGGTTTATCACTTTTTACAAAGTGTTGTTTCTCCAATAGGGTGGTTTTGTTATTTCCAATACATGTTGGCATCTTTTCACTCCACATTAACCTTAGCATTCAACATTTTTCCATGGACTATGGTATTCTAAGCCATTAGTCCCTTGTCTTTACCATTGTTCTTCCGTGGCTAGGACCCTTCTTTCATGAGTATCCTTCTTATATGTCTTTGTCATTCTTTGGTACTCATGCCACCACTGTTCCAGGTTCGGGGGTATCCTCCTAGCTATTTTTCACACCAAATAGAGCTTCTTTTGAATCTATTTTTACAAGTAATCCCTTTATAGGACTCCCTGCCCTTATGGAGTTTCTTTAGGCCCAGGTCTGACTCCTTTAAAACAGACTTGACTGCTGAGTTATCTCATCCGTTCAAGCTCGTTAAGAATATGTGAACGGGCATCCACATTGGTGGTACGTTATCTCTTTCTTGGACCATGCGGAATAATATGAGAAAGGATCACTCTCTTTTCTTTTGAATTGAGAAGAGTATTCTCAAGTATAGTTTTATCACTTTTCAGACCCGAGGGACTAAATTTACGGAAAAGGAACACCCAGTTTGAGCTTAGTTTTCTCTTTTTCGTGCTCTGGACCCAAACATGAAAAAGATTTCGAGTGTACTCTGTGTCTTTGTCATGCTCGTTAAACACTTAAGAACAAAGAAACGAGTTTATTGTTGCATTAGAGGAATTTTGGGGTCTAAAATGGGCCTCCTAAGGAAAATAATAAAATAATAGTTAAAATAATAAAATAATGGTTAAAATAATAAAATAATATTAATTAATTTTGGAGGAAGAAAGAAAAAAACTACTTTTTGTGTTCGTATTTTCGACATATCTCCTTGTGTCTTTACTCAAATTTCGATTGGGAGAGCTCATTGGATGCGGAATTTGATTTTACATCCAACGAGTACCCACACTACATACTTTTGACGGACCCCGCTACCCCAAAAACAAGAAATACCTGAAAAAAATGTGATGATGATGTCATCATCACATTTTTTCAGGTATTTCTTGTTTTTGGGGTAGCGGGGTCCATCAAAAGTATGCAGTGTGGGTACTCGTTGGATGTGGAATCAATTTCTGCATCCAACGAGCTCTCCTGATCGAAATTTGAGTAAAAACACAATGAGATATGTCAAAAGTACGAACACAAAAAGTAGTTTTTTTTAATGACAAATATGCCAATTCAACCATTATGGTTGACTTATTTTATTGAAATTCTATTGGTTCTTGAATTCCAACTCACAAAAACTTATTTTGGCACGTTTTCTTATAAGGCCCATTTTAGACCTCAATTTTCCTCTAATGTAAGCCCCATTTCTCGTAACCAAATGGATCTTTCCGAGTGATCTTGCTTTCCTTCACACTCGTAAAACTAAAGCTATTTTATGCTGTTCTGGAAGGAGCGTTAGGTAGGTGGTAATTTAACCTTTTTCGGACCTCCCTGACTAAGTACGAAAAAGGTTCACCTTTTCTTCTTCATAAGTTAGGAGAGTTCTTCTGTGGTTTGTTTTATACTTTTTCGGCCTCAGGAGACTAAATTGGACGAAAAAGGACCCCCCCTAGAGTCTTCTTTGGCGTTTTCAGACTCTCTAAATGTGAAAACACCGACTGAGCATGTACTAGTACGGGCTCATTAAATCCACAAATCAGTGACACACTATCAAGCATTATTTTCCCATCTCTTCAAGCTTGTTAAAAAATGAAGAGGGAACCGAGTTAACTTTCCTGGACTCGTTAAAATTTAACAGGGAAGGTAAGGAAGAAGTTTTCTCTTGTTTTTAGTAATCGCAGCATGTCATCCTTGAACATAGCACTCTTTGTTTTTCGATATCCATGTTTTAGTGTCCACTTTTGTTCAGCTATCACTTTGAGTTTCTTACTCCTCCTCTTGTCCATTATACCTGGGGAATCTGATCACGTCTCCTACATGACAGATAAGTCTAGTTGTTTTTTCTTATATGCTACCTTGGGTCATCTCTGTGTTGTGCTCACTGTTCAAGGATTCTACTCAATGTCTGATATATAGCCTGATCCCATCATTGTTATATCTGTTATCTATTTGTGTCTCCCTTCTTTTTCCCAGTTTCTAGTCACTCTTGTGATCCGTTGGAGGATCTATTACCTTCCTTATCACAGCATGGTTCCATTTCAGCACTTCCCGATGACGAAGACCTAGAGTTTTGACGATGGTACCTCAGGATTCACTTTCATCATTGGTGAATTCCTTTGCTTCAATTGTTGATTATCATCTATTGATTGACAAACTGTTGAATCCTTTCCATGCTCGAATTCAGCTTACCCTTATTCACATGGCTTGGGTTGTACTGGTTCTTTGGGATCTTTTATGAAGACCTTAGTTCCTCACCTATGGGCTAAGTTGTGCAAGATTATGTTCTATTCCTCTACACAGCTTCCAGATCTTTGAAGACTCATCATTGTATATTGTGGCTTCGATCCACCTTTGTAATATACGTGGTTTTATACCTGTATCATATGATGTACTCAAATATTGTAAAGGAGCTAGTGTTCCAGTAAATTGAACATAGCATCCTCATATGTAACTTTGTATATGACATTACTATGTATTTTTTTTAGGTACTCTCTCTGCTCCATTGGATTTATGAGTTATCCAAAGATAAATATTATAATGTATTTCGGCCATCATTTCCCTCTGACCTCACACATTAGGGGGCATCTGTTATCCACCTGAATGGCACCTCTCCATCCGAGTGCTGACATCCCTCATGTTGGCACACAAAAGAACATCTATGGATTGAGGGTTGCCCAAAACACTATAGATGGGATTATTACAAAATACATTCCTCACCCATACAGCTGGTTACTTTGAATTTTTAACTATGTCAAGTCATATCCGTGACCCTATATATATGAAACTCGCGGATCATCCGCGAGTGTCGGTTGTTGCAACTCGCGGATAGATGTATCCGCGGGTTGCTCTTATAGCAGCTCGCAGATCATACGCAGGTTGCTGGTCTTGATACCCGTGGATATGTCCCTTTGATATTTAAACATAAAAACACATGATTACTTGAGATTAGTTAATCCATTTACCTTAATCTCCTTAACTATCTCAACCTCCTCAACCTTCGAAACTGCCTTATTTCACCATGTATAAATACAGGCCTTGGGGAGGGTGTTGTTTACATATACTTGGAGAGCAAAGTTATGCTGGTGGAGTTTATATAGAAGTCTTTGGAGCAGTGGAACTCAGAATCCTTTGGTTCCAGAGGAGTCCTTGTCTCAGGCGTTGGGTTGTAATCTGAACTTCCTCATTATTGTTAATAAAGAGAATCCTTCTTCCATATGTGTCTTGAATTTATTTCATGTATTGTGGTTTGATAAATGTTTATGTTTTAGCGTCCTGTATATTATTTATCTAACCTGTTTATATATATGAATCATCTTGTATTTCGAAGACTGAATCTTGACAGGTGAAGGAGAAAGCATCCCTGAAGGCTTTAGAGGAGAAGCAGAGTGAAAGAGGACAAGCTAGGATCAACCGTCTTGTATCGGGTGAGTCTTTCCCATGCTCCTATTTCCTTTACTGCACTCTAGAGTCAATTTTATGCAAGTTAATTGAGTATGTTGGTAACCCCAGACCTTAGGTTATAAGGTGCATAATCCTGTACAACAAATGCCCGCACCATATGGGGTTCTTGTAGATTGATATTTTTCCTACTTGACCATTTCTTCATATTTGCTTGGAAGGAGTTGAGGAAAAATTTATGAACCTACAAAAAAAGTGTTTTAGGTAGATTGGACCAGACTAAGAAAATTGTGTAAGTGTTGGAAAAACTGGCTCATGTGGCATTGGGAAAATGCCCACCTTACCTTATAGGTGTATGATAAAAATTATCTGAAGCTATCATCCTACAACTTGTTAAAGAGGCTATCTCACCTTGGTCTCAATTATCAAATAAGATGTTTGATGACAAAGATAATGGTCTGCCAAAGCATAGTTTTAGCCTGTTTTGCACTATTCCAATACTGGAAAAACTGCCTCAGTGGCCTCAGGGAAATGCCCTCCCTATCTCATAGGATGATGAGAAAAATAATATGAAAGAGTTAGTCTATAGTTTATGGATAGGTCCATCTAAAAATGGTCTCAATTATCTTGTGCAGTGTTTTATGACAAATATATAAATCTGCCAAAAGTAAGAAAAATATTATTTTGCATTTTAAGAACACATGAAAATTGGTTGTGTTAGATTCAGGAAATTGAAAAGTCATTTCGAAATGACCGCAAGGAGGGGTTATTTTGATGATAAAATTCATCGGGTAGCATAGGCATGTTCCTTGGTGAACTGAATATCCATCCATATCTTCAGGTTGTCTTATCATTGTCTCATATGCAAAATTTAAATCTGCCAAAAATAGGAAAAATAATATTTTGCATAGTGAGAACAAAAAAAAATTGGCCAAGTGTTAAAAATAGGAGTTTGAGAGTGTTGATTTCTTTCAAACACCTGGGGGGGGACATGACAGAAATATTCAAGCCACTTGATGTGTCCTTGGGGGTAAGTCTTGAGTCAAGCCTATCACCTTGTTCTTGACTCCTCCGTTTAGGCTCAACTCCTAACGAAGCCAAGGGGGGTAGACCCTATTAAGTTACTAAGGAAAATTACTTTAGTACGATGATGTTAAATTGAGATAGTTGCTTAGGAGTTTTAAATTATCCATACATAACCATATATGACAAGATGAAAAATGTGCACAATAAAGCACAATGCTGTCACACAATATGTATATATCAAAAGATTTAAACACAGGACCAATGCCTTAAAAATGGAGTCATCAAATAATCAAATGTACTTGCATGTGCTTGGAGTGAATGTTTTGTGATTTCCTCCTGGTACATTTTAATTTAATGTGAAATGTGAATGGATTAAATTAGGTGAGGGGGGACTCTAGATATACCCGACGGGTACTTCGAGTATGTCCAAAAATAAACCTTCACAGCTACTTGAAAGGAATATGTGGGATGAATGGAGTCTCTAAGACTATGTTGATAATACACCCGAAGGTGTAATAGACATCGGATCCCTGAGGTCACTGTCCAGGAGTTCTCACTTCTTTTGGGTATTTTTCCATCGTTTACGGTTTGATCGAGGCATTGGATTTTCTTCTAATGGTGGTTAATTGGGGAAGGTGAATACTAATTAATATAGTCACTCACATTGATTTTGATGCAGCTTAACTGATCGAATGAACTGCATCCAAGTGCAGAGCATGCACACTGGAGTCTTGTCAATTTTAGTAAATTTTAAAGGATGGGTTTTTTAGAAAGAAAAAACCTTCCAGGAACCTCTTTCGGTCCAAGTGGAACTCAATCGGGGAATCAAGGAATGGGTTGATTTTAAAATATTTATTCCATAGATTAATTATAAGAAACAAAAAGGATCAAACCACAAGTTTTCTAATTAGTCCTACCACGCATCTCTTTCCCCTTTTGGGCAAATCAAGAAGTCGTGGGGTAAGTATTAAAGTTACTTTGATATTGTAATATGGAATATATGATAAAGTAATCAAAGAATATTATTTTGTATCAATGAAACTAATATAGAGAAAAGAGAAATAAAAAATTGCAAAAACTGAAAAAAGGACGCGAATCTCCCCAGGGGGATGGGGAATGGGCTTGAAAGAGCCTGTTCGGAATTTTTTTTTACTATTAGAGGCTACAATGTCACAAAAATGATATGAATCCTATTGGTACTTATATAGGATGAAACCAAGCATTTACACAATGACAAAATTAAATATTACAGTCAAAAGGGAGATCCCTGGGGGGATTTGGATGGCCCAAAAACCACTTTCGAATAGCAGATTCTCCTCTTTATGTTAGACCTGATAAAATATAGAAGTATTATTAGAATTAAATATTTCCAAAATAACTTTGAAAGTACCTTTGGGTCAGCGTACTTTAAAGAAAAAAAAAAACTAAGTTAAAACTAGTTAAAATGGTAAAAAAAGAACCAAGGAAAGCAAGCTTTCCTTGGGGTCTTGGCTTGCCTTTGGGGAAGCCAATGTTATATGCACTGATTTCTAGATTTTATATTTTAAAACAGAAACAAAAATCTAATGCATGCAAACTATGGATTCTCTTTAAATTGCCATGCAAAACGGACGATTTCCCTAGATCTAGATCTAGAATGCTTACACAACTTTTGAGGAATGAGATCTAGATTATGAGCCTTGAGACAATAGATATATGTTAAGTTTTACTTTAACATAATATATCTGAATAATATCAAATCTTGTAAACAAAGTAACGAGGTAAAATTTTGATTTTTAGAAGGAGGAAGACAGAGAAAGAGTGTTGGAAGCCTCGAAATATTGGGCTTTGGAGTCTGCTTTGGTGGAACATCGGGGGACTATGTTCTCCAAAATATCCTGAAGATGTGGAATATGAAAACTATCTCAACCCCTTCTACAAGTGAGATCACTTGCAACTTAGAAATCCTTGCACAAACAGATGGTTAAATCATGGGTGTTGTTGGAAAAAGACAATTAGAAAGCATGCAATTAAACTTAAGATACATGAAACTCCAAGAGATCTGAAACAAGCAAATAGGAAGAGAAAAAATTAAACTAGAATAATATCTTACCCCAACAGAAGGTATCTCTCTCCTTCAGGGCCAACAATTAACCAACAAAAAGCAAAGATCAATAATACAGATTATACCTCATAAGCACTTGACAATCACCATCCACACATGAAAAGCATTACACCATAGATATTGCCTCCAAAGATTCTTTATTCCAAAAAATAGTACACAATACAATAGAAACAACACCTCAATTTAGTTATAACTCTCTTGGAAGAGGAAAACTAAGCTTTATTTATAGCAAAAACAAGAAATATATCCTAGGGGGGCACAATTCCCAAGGAGAGAGAGACTGTAGCTGCATGTGGAGTGAATCTGAGCTTGATATGAGTCTAACTGAGCCTGATCTAAGTCTCACTGAGTGCAACTATCAATCAGAGAGCTGATCGAACTGAAACCTCAACCTGCTAACTGAAGCATCCACCAAAACTCATCGAGATGGGCCCACACACGTGGAGGAGAGAGAGTGGGTGCAATTCCCAAGATTTCATGCAGTAATGCACTCCCTGTTAAGCCAAGATCACCTCCTTCTATCAAGGGATGTTTAGATCCAGTAAATCCTAAGCTGATCACATTGATTTCAGTCAAATCGGAGCAAATCCCACTGATTTAGGATTTGGGGTTTTCTCCATTATTTAATTAATTTATTAATTAAAATAATCAATATTTGATTTTTTGGGATTTTTTACCTGAGTGATGGACAAATCAGTCAAAACTTAGGAAAAGTGGGTTTATGGGTTTACATGGTGCTTTGAGCTTGAAAATGAGCACCCCCATGACTGAAAATAATTTTCGAGCCCACTTTTATTACAAAACCAATTTTCCCAATTAGACTATTAAAAAATAGCTTAAGTTTTGTGGAAAAATTAAAATAAAAAAATAAAAAAATGTAGGGGGACTTAGACATGTTCATATGACTCTACCATGATGCCTAGCATGTTTATACATTAACACATAGACTCTAATAACCTCAATAGGCCTAAATTCCAAGCCGACCACCCCAACTTTGGAGGTATTGAGTGAAAAACTTAGAAATTATCAGCCATTTATTCAACAACCAATAAAAACCAAGGGAAAAAACACCCTGGGCTGATCGGATTGACAAATAAAGTCTAAGAGACTGAGTCTTTTACAAACAATATCATGCTAGAACATTTTATTACAACTCCCCTATGGGGTATGAACATGTGATATAGTACAATAAGCACTTCCTAGAAGCACTTTCGAAGGTCTTCAAAAGTCTGAACAAATCATCATTGTCCGGTTCACGAGGATCACTTGATAAAAACCACTAAGTACAACTTAGGTGGTAACATCTGGCTCCAACTGCGGGACATGTGATCGATCTAGTCTTAAGTCAGGGAGAGGATACGAGAACACTACAATCTATAGTTTATATACCTTGAAAAAACATTTCAACTTGACAAGAAAACCTCAATAGCACAAGATTTACATAAAATCCAAATGAACCATTAAGATGATTTATTTAAACAAAATAAATCTACCTAACTAATGAAAGAAAAGTTTTGTTATAGCTAAGTACAAAATGGAAATGAAGAAAGTAAATGCTCTTTTTTGAGGAGCTTATTTTCCTACTCTAAGCATGATATAACAATGGGTTAAGTGTAATTAGAAATCCAATGTAACCACCTAAGCATTTTATTAAAATAAAAAAAATTGGCCTTGTCTTTGGTTACCAGCCAAAGTAAGGATACTTTATTTAGAAAATCCTGCATGATGATCTGGAATGGGCGGGCTAGATGGGAAATCATAGGAATGAATAGAGTCATTAAAGTTCTTCCCAAACTTGTATGTGCTTATCAAATATGCTTCTATCCATGACTGGATAGGGTTGAGATACAAATCAAAATGATGAGGTAGATTGACTACACCATCATACTGATCATCAAGGCTTGCCGGATGATAACTCATTGTATAAGCCCCAATCAGCTCCAAATCATAAGGAAACTCTATATGTGAAGATGATAGTTGAGACTAAAACTACACTGACTGCATCACATCTATCTTTCAAACAACACTGCTTCGCAATGTCTTCATTATTGATACCTTTGTGAGGCTTTGCATGATATGAATCTGAATGATCATATAAGAGTTTTAAATGCTACTCTTCCATACTAGGATTTTCCCACGTCTCCAGATCCACTCTTTCCTCTATGGAAGTATAGTAGACTGGAATTCCATAAATTTCTAAATAGACACTCCCCTTGTTGGATATAGCATAGATGGGATTCTCAATAAGATATTCACAAAAATTCCAATAGTCATTGTTGGAGACATTTACCACCATACACACTTACTTTGGTCAGTTTGGACTAGTTAAACCACTATCCTAAGTTTTATTAACTTAATTGACATCATAGGAGCACTGTATGACATTAGCATGAGCACACCCACACCTACCTTCAGTCAAGGAGGCCAACTAAGCCTTCTCCTTCATTCAGGGAGGCTAACTGGAGCACTCCGAGGGTGATCTGAGTGTCATAAATGCACTTAATTTCTAAATGATGGTTACAATTAGTAAAACAGAGCAGTGAAGGCGCCTCCTTTCATTAAATTGATTATTTAATTAATATTTAATGAATTGGAGTCAACAGGGATGCCTCTAACCACCTCTGACAACGCGTTAGACTTCACTTAACCTCATCGGGGTTCATTGGGGTGATTGATGTGCTACCACTTATGGGTTGGCCTGCAGTGACATGTGTCTGAGCTAC
Source organism: Pseudotsuga menziesii (assembly GCA_001517045.1). Lineage (NCBI taxonomy): Eukaryota > Viridiplantae > Streptophyta > Pinopsida > Pinales > Pinaceae > Pseudotsuga > Pseudotsuga menziesii. The sequence goes on from LPNX011088789.1 coordinate 52,724, forward strand.
TTTTAGTTAGACTTAGTCATTTATTGCACTCCGACTTCAGTTAGGACTTAGTTGAGTCAATTAGCATTTTGATCAGTCGTTAACTGTGTGTTCATTGTGGCTTACATTTAGTTAAGCTAAACTCACTCATTAAATTCGAATGACCTCCTTGGGAATTCAAATTGTCTTCAAATTCATGCATATTGCATGATTATTGTATTGTATCATAATTCTTTCATTTGATTATACAGAGCTGCTACTTCCATTGCAACACCATTTTGCCAATTTTATGCATATTTGTCTGTATTCTTTGTGAGACTGTGTTTTCAGTTCCTAGACCACTGTGACAAATTAATATGGTATCAGAGATTATAGCAAGATGAAGCTCAGATCTCTCAAAAACAAGGTTTTTGACATATATTGCATGAAAAATTGAGCAAAAGCTCAAAATTCTAGCACTGCACAGGAAGCCAAGGCTTACCACTTAATACCCCAAGTAAGGAAATTGTTGATCAAGCTTGCTTGATCAACTATGATGGGTGTGATGAAACCCTAAAATGTGTAGGCTATCTAACCTTATGGTTCCCCTTGTGTTGTGATTTGTAGGTTTTTAATAGGTGAAAGCATTCGCTCCAGCAATTTCAGATGGCTTCTTCCATAGAACTCTTGACTCTGTTCAATTTCCACTCATGGAAAGGAGACATGGAGATCCAACTACGTGCCATAGGACTCTATAGTGTCACTATGGACACTGAAGAAGAGCCTGCTTCTATGAGAGATAAAGCTATATTCTTGAACAAGAAATATGAAGCATTCAGATTCTTGTGCCTTTCTATTTCTCAGGATCTTCTTTTCCATCTTTTAGGATTGAAGACTCCGAAGGAAATTTGAGACAAATTGGAAACCATGTATGGAAAATAGGATGATTTGAGAGTATACCAGCTTGAGAATGAGTTGATGTCTCTCCAGCCTTCCAATTTCGAGACCTTAAATGATTTTTTCACAAAGTTCAAGCACATTGTCTTACTATTGAAGCAATGTAAGGTGGAGAAGGAGGATGATCAGCTCATCCTCGCCATACTCTCCAAACTTGGAGCTGATTATTCAGTGTTTGTCTCTACATTCTGTGCAGGGAAGCTCACAAGCTGTGGATGGAATATTCCTTCACTCAATGCCTTCATTGAGTCCCTAACAAGTGAACATGATAAGCTTATCCAGATGAGGATCATCAGATCCTCCCATGATCAAGCCCTCCATGTCTCAGGGCCCAAAGATCTGAAGGGTAAAGAAAAGCAGCAGAAGAACCCAAAAACCAAATTCGAAGCTCCTAAGCCTAAAGTTGAAAACCAACAGCATGAAGAGTCTTCTGGCTCAAAGAAGAACAAAGGAAAAGGGCATCATGGAAAGGAAAAAGTCAAGTGTCTATATTGAGGGAAGGGATTCCACCCTGAGCATTCTTGCATGAAAAGGAAACTTGATGAAGCTACCTCTCTCCTTGAGATATATCACATCAATATTCCAGAAAGATTTCGGAGGAGAGATCAGCAAGATCGGGAACTACAACATGAAAAAGGTCATGCCCTCATGGAAATCACTTTGAAGTACAAAGAAATATTGATATATTCTGGAGCTTTGAAACATATTATTGTTGAAAGAGACTCCATCTCATCTTTGGAGACCAGAAAATCCATTCCCATCCACATGGGAGATGACTCCACAATCATATCCGAAGGACACGGTAATGTAGATCTTGACCACGGTTATTTTTCCAATGTTCTGTATGTTCCATCCCTTGCATCAAACCTCCCAAGTGTTTATCAAATGACACATGGGAGTGCCCAAGAGAGTCTCCTTTAGCTCATATGATGTAGAGATCACATAACTTGCATCCTGAAAACTTGTAGCAAAAGGCCTTCCAAGCCATCATGCAAAAGCCTATGAGTTCTTCCATTTTGTGGCAGATGCAAAGCCCACCTCATTGCTGAGTAATGGAAATGAATTTATTAGACTGTTTCATGAGAGGTTTGGCCATCTGAACTTCAAATACTTGTAGCAATTACAGAATAATTCTATGGTTGAAGGCCTTCCGGTCATCAAAGCTACCACTGGAATTTGCAAGGGCTATGTTTTTGGAAAGCACCCTAAGCATAAGTTCGATCGGGGGAAGGCAAGCTGAGCATCGTGCATGTTGGGACTGATACATTCTAATATCAGCAGTCCCATGCCTATCACATCCATGAATGGATCAAGGTATGTTCTAACTTTCATTGATGACTTTTCCAGATACACATGGGTCTTTTTTATCAAAAATAAGTTGGAAGTCTTGGAAAAATTCACTGAATTGAAGGTCTTGATTGAGAATGCATCTGGGAAAAATATCAAGATATTGAGGTCTAATAATGGCAGGGAGTATGTCAGTAATTATTTATTGAATATGTTCTACCAAAGTGGTATCCAGGTCCAGCATTCAGTTCCGTACACTCCCCAGTAGAACGATGTAGCGGAGAGGAAGAACCGATCTCTCAAGGAGATGACCACCTGTATGTTGGAATAAAAGAATTTGGTTGAAAATTTGTGGGATGAAGCCATGCATGCTGCATAATATATTCAAAGTAGAGTGCCACACTCATCCATGAAAGGAAAGACCCATTTCGAAGCATACTTTGGACACAAGCTGGATGTGTCGAATCTGCGAGTGTTTGGGTCCACTGCATGGGCCCACATTCCACTTGATAAAAGGAGGGATTTGAAACAACAAAGAATAGAATGTCTATTTATAAGATATACTGATGAATCTAAATGTTTCAAGATTCTGGATATCAAAACAAAATAGATCATCATTAAAAGGAGTGTCAAGTTCGATGAGCCTCTTCAGGAGGTAGAACTAGTAAAGGAGAAAACTGCTGAATTTCCTTCCTATTATACTGAATATTTGGATGATTTAATTGGGGGTGATGACCCTAATTTGGATCCTATGATTTCTGATATTAGTGTACAGCGAATATCAGATGCTGAATCAGAACCTGAAGTACAAAATCATCTCCCAACTTGGGCCCGATAGACACTCTCCTCCGAGGGAGATAACATTGGAAATCCGGATGATCTTGATTATTTGTTGTCCTAATATTGTTATTTGATGATAATTTCAGACCCTAAGTACTAATACCATGCTCAAAAGGATTCGAGATAGAAATTTTCCATGGACAAAGAGATGAATTCTCTTTATAAAAACACTACTTGGGAGCTGGTTTCTCTTCCTCCGGGGAGGAAATTGGTTCAATGCAAGTGGGTGTTTTGTACTAAGGTAGCTGCTGATGGAAGCAACTACAAATATAAGGCAAGGCTGGTAGGAAAAGGTTTCTCCCAGGTCCAAGGTGTGGACTACCATGACACTTTTGCACTGGTTGTAAAAATGGACTCCATTCGCCTAGTTTTGGCAATTTCAACATCTAAGCACTGGGAAGTGCATCATATGGATGTTGAGTCAGCCTTTCTGCATGGATCTCTTCATGAGTAGATATACATGAAGCAGCCCGAGGGATACATTTCTGATCCATATTTGGTTTGCAAGCTAAACAAGTCACTATACGGGTTAAAACGGGCCCCAAGAGAGTGGTATTCCAAGATGGATGCCTTCCTTCTCTCGCAAAACTTCCAAAGGTGTAAATCAGATCAAAATGTGTATATACAGTAGTCTCATGGTCATTTTATTATTATTTTTTTATATGTTGATGACTTACTGATCACAGGTATCACAATTGCTTCTATTTCAATCATCAAAACCGCTCTCCACAATGCATTTGAAATGAGCGATTTGGGGCTCTTAAAACAATTTTTGGGGCTCGAAATTGAGCAAAATTCTGATGGGATAATGGTCACTTAGTACAAATACATATAAGACCTGTTAGTAAAGTTTAACATGGCTGAATGTAGAGCTGCGCCATTCCCTTTCCTTTCAGGGATCAACCTTGAAGAAGGAAAAAGCACACCTCCCATGGACTGCACTATTTATCGACAGCTGATTGGTAGCTTGTTGTACTTGACTCATTCTCGGCCTAATATTTGTTATGCCATGATTGTTGTATCAATATACATGTAGAAGGACCATGATATTAATTGGAAGGAAGCCAAGAGGATCCTCCAGTATATTCAGGGAACTAGGACCTACGAAATTCACTATGCTGCAGACTCCGAGCTAGAGCTGGTTTCGTACATAGATTTCGATTGGGCGGGAGATTGTATTGATTGAAAGTCTACTTTCAGATATGTATTCATGTTTGGCGGTGGCCCCATTTGCTGGTATAGAAAAAAGTAGGCCACCATAGCATTGTCTTCAAAAGAGGTCGAGTATCGACGAGCTGTGAATGCTTGCATCCAAGCTATTTGGTTGCAAGAAATTCTCTCAGAGTTTGATCTTGGTAGTAACTTGTCCACTGTCCTCTTTTGTGACAATCAAAGTGCTATTAAGATATCTACAGATGTAGTTACCAGGCAGAGTATTGGCATGTATAGATACACATGCACTATATCAGGGAGCTAGTGCATGACATGACCATCATTTTGCAATACTACCCAACTAATGAGCATATTGCAGACATCTTCACCAAGAGCTTTTCAGAAAAAAAATTCACTTACCTCCATTCACTATTGGGGGTGTCGTAAGGATTTCTCCCTACTACAGGGGCATGAATGAATCCCTTCTATCTATAGGATAGAAGGGTAGGTTCCTGCTAGTGGGTAAATGCAGAAAATAAAACGTAATGTAAATGGTAGTAAACTTAAACTAATCTAAGAACAGAAAGAAGAAAATGGACCAATGGTGAACCCCTCTGCACACAAGAGGTTAGGGTTCCGCCTCCAATAACCTACAAAACAAATCCTAAGCTACAATAACCTGCAAAACAACATTAAGCAAAACCTGCAAATGAAATAGGGGTTAGAAATCAAAGAAAACTAAACAACTAAGAAATAAAACATGAAACATGGTTATACCTTCTCTAGTGGAAATGGGCCACCATGCCCTAGCTTGTGGAAGCACTCCTCTCTCTTGGATGGGGAGCATTGGCTCAATGGGAATGGAGGAGAGAGAGTGTGGGTGGCTTGAGAGGCAAATCATCTCAAGGCATCCACTTGGGTAGCATAACAGTATGGAAGGGAGAAATGTTTTGAGAGTGACCCCCCACCCTCCTTTTATAGATTTTCCAAGGGGTTTTAGAGTTTTAAGCCCTTGGTCAGGGATTTAGCCCCTTTTTTGGGATTTTAACCCTTTCTTCCCTAACTTTAGCCCCTTTTAGGGTTTTATCCCCTTTTTGAGGGCTTTATCTCCTAGGAGGCTATTTTGCGCAGGAGCTCAACGTATGGCCAATGGACATCATAGGATTTTGTTGTGTAGAGGCGGTGCTTCCAGGGCTGGGGCATGGTGGCTTTTGGTTTTTGTACTAATATGGTTCCCATGAATGGGTGAGATACAATAAATATGTGACATGTATATGGACAAGGCAGGCATCCCCATGCTCATGACAATGTCGAAAGAATAATTTGATCTATGCTCTAAAATACAAGAGCTGATCATATACAACTGATGTTACAATACTGGTTGCATCCATGTAAGGCTGAATACAATACTGATCTAGTATATTGGACCAATGGAATTCTCATGGAATTCTATATCTTCATGACTGACATTCTGCTAGATCTGGAATGGTACATAGCTGTATGGACTTGATGATTGAGAGTCAGAGTCTCTGTGGTACAAGTATGCTTGCATCAATAATAAAGGTATATCGAAGCAATGATGGGGCTTCTGAACACTGTCTCCAACGCAACCCAGAAATCACAAGGGACATAACCTATTTAGGTCCCTCGAGTAGAATCAACAATGTGCTAGAGTTGGGTGAAATCCAGGGTCTTTGACCAAATACTGTGCGGAACAAACCTTGTACGAATCTCAATGGTGCGATGATGGATTCGAAGTCGAGCACGTGAGAAACAACCATCTTGAGAGGAACTAATGAATCCTCTCAAGTGGTCCAAGGAACTCATCAATGAGGTTAATGAAACCAAGGTACAAGGACCTCTAGGCCTATCCTCTAGAATATGTGTGTTGGCGTCAATAGAGGGAGACCTACCCCTAGTCAAGGAAATGATGTTTCCTTGACCAGGAGTGTGAGGGAGATAACCGAAAGGTGTGAAGCAATCTACGTACTGACTCACTAAATGGGGAGGGGAGGGTGAGGGAAAGAACTGAATAGGGGCAGGGGGAGTGTGGGAGACTCAAACTTCCTTTGTTTAGAGTATTATGGAAGGGCGGACCAGGCAGCAAATGAAACTGACTCAAGGGAATGGGATCATAGCTGTAATATCGGGAATGTCGCTGTAGATGGGAAATACTTCAAGGAGGTGGGAATTTTTGATACTGATGGGATCCAAGGAAGACACATTGTAGAGTACTCTAAACAAAGGTGACCCAATGTGGGAATGCTTCCAAACTATTTACTATGGGGTGGTTTCTAGGGACACCGTTATGGTGCGATTTCGTGGATTTTTGGCGAGCCCGAGAAGGTAAATGCTCAATGGTGCTTTCAATTTTAGAGAGTCTGAAAGCACGAAGAAGACTCTAGTGGGGGATATTTTTTCTTGGTAGTCTCCTATGCCTGAAAAAGGATAAAAGTATACATAGGAGAGCTCACCCATCCTATAGGGGATGAGAGACTTCTTTACCGTTGGTAGTCCAATCGGGCTGGAAACGGTTAAACCTATATTGACTAGACGGTCATTCAAATACTTTTACGAGCATGAACGAAACCAAGTTTGCTCAACAATGTTTTCTTGATGAGATAGTTGGAAAAGTGCTTAAGGACAACTGGTGGTGATCTTTTTCGTAAAGTGCGGCCCCTCTTCCCGAGAAAGCATAAAAGTATGCAGAGGGGAATGATCTTGGCTTGAGTGTGCCAAGGAGGTCCTTTTCAATTGATGGTCTACATGGTCCACAAAAGGAGGTAAACACGATGATGTAGATGCCCTTTCCTATACTTTAGTGAGCGGGAAAGGAAGCAACTGTGCTCGGCTATCTTTTCATTGTTTTAAGGAGTCAAAAAAGATCTTAAGCACAACTCTAGTGTGGTCAACCGATTACGGTGGCATGAGGGGTGCCTCATGTCGGGACGGTGGATAGAGGTCCAAAGTTCATCTGCGCAGTATGGACAGAGTAGAAGGCTCTCAAACATACCAATACATGTGGTATAGATTGCGGCAGAGGCTCGCGAGTCAGTGCGGTAGAAAAATGCAAACTGAGGTGGCTCTCGAATAGACGTCAGATGAGCGTGTGTGTGTGTTGCAGTGGACAAACTTGACTACATGCGATGTGAGTGCAAGTCCAGGGGCACTTATATGCCAAATACGTGCAAGAAAAGAAATCATTTTGTGGATAGTGGTCCAGAGGTCCACGTAAGGTGCGGTAAAAAGAAAAGACAATATATGTGTTAAAAATACAAAATAAAAGCTAAAATTACATTCCTTAATGGGTGGTGGCCCGAAAACTCGAATGAGTTGCGGTCGAGAAGTGTGATACAATTATAGGTCCGTAGACACTCGCATTGTCATGTCATGGCTCGTAAATCGAGGTGAATGGTGGGAAATGGTGCTGAAATTGATTTATTAAACATGAGATAATGGTCTCATAAGGAAATGAAAATTTGAGCCCAGAGGTGTGAGAGGTGTCTTGAACCGGTTCCGGGTGACTTTGGATTAGAAGCTAATGGTGCTGTTGCGGACTTGTGCTAAAAAACGTTGAAAAATAAGAAAAATAAAATAAAGCGACTCATTGGTGATGTTTAAGCATAAAATTTCTTGAAGTAGAGTCTATTGCAGGGGTTCTCCAAGAGTTGTCCATTAGAGTCAACAAAGAGGTATGCCCCCTTACCAAGACGAAGGTCATTGGCAAGGAACGGTGATGGAATCTGGTGTTTTATGGGAAGAACTGATTCCATACTATGGTTTAAAGGGAATGGGGTAAAACCTAAGGCGGTTTTACATATATCTCCATCATTGCATAAGTGGTGCCGGGATAGATCAGGTGGATCTTCCACAGCCGATGAGGCGAAATGGAAACTGGTGCTAGATATCATAAAAGTGGTATTGGTTGTGTCTTTTGTGGCCTTTCCCCCAGTCTCTGTTGGAGGAAGAGGGGCAGGCCGAGAGACGGGAGGAGTCTTTGATGGACCTGGAGGCAGGTGCCATATAATCTCAATTGGATGGACATGAGTCAACACATACTGGGGCCTTAGAGGTAGGGTAGGTGGCTCAAGGTAGCACATAGGATCTCCCAGTGTGAAATCCTGTAGATTGATGGTTTCCAAGGAAAAATTACTCATGATACAATATGGTAGGAAAAGGAAAAGGAAAAGAAAAAGGAAAAGGATCATGTTGAGTGGGAATGAAACCCATTTTTTCCCTAGTAATTGAGGTTGAGGTTGTGACTGAGGTTGCGGCTGTGGCTAGGGAAACAACAGAAGAGACAGGTCTGATGGACCATTGGTGATGGTGGAGACAAGAGGGTCTATAGAACTGGACATCATGTATATGGACATGGTGTCTAACGAAGGAGGTGGTGGGTGAACTTCTTTGATCAAGGTGATCTCAGAATCAAGGGAATGTTGACGGAGGTCAGTGAGAGCCATTCGAAATTTGGGTAGGTCTTAGAAATGGTGGGAGTAATGTCAATACAAGATGCAAAGGGTGCAAGCATGGTTTGTCCTCAATACCTTGTTCCTAGCTATCGACGTGGTTGGGAGTTCAACCATGAGGATGTTTTCATTTGTATCCATGGCATCTAGATGCGCACAGATCACTGGGATTTCAGGGAAATTCTGAGTTGGATGGCCCTGTTGTTCGCAGACGAAACAAGGTGGGACTTGTCGTGGTTTTGTGGTGGCTTTGGCATTCTTTCCCATGGCTCTTTTGGGTTGGGGTTATGCTGGTGCAGGTGCAGCGGTTGGCTTGTCCGGACTGGGTGGAGGGTGAGACTCAACCGCGATAGGTTGCACCTATTAGAGGAAATTTGGGGTCTAAAATGGGCCTTATAAGAAAATGCGCCAGCAATAAATTTTGTGAGTAGGAATTAAAGAACCACTAGAATTTCAATAAAATGTGTCAACCGTAATGGTTGAATTAACATATTTGTCATAAAAGAAAACTACTTTTTTTGTTCGTATTTTTGACATATCTCCCTTAGTTTTTACACATATTTCAGGCAAGAGAGCTCATTGGATGTAGAATTTAATTATACATCCAATGAGTATCCACACTGCATACTTTTGACAGACCCCGCTACCCTAAAAACAAGAAATGCTTGAAAAAAATGTGATCATGACATCATCATCACATTTTTTCAGGCATTTCTTGTTTTTGGGATAGCGAGGTCCATCAAAAGTATGCAGTGTGGGTACTCGTTGGATACGGAATTAAATTCTGCATCCAGTGAGATCTCTCGCTCAGAATTTGAGTAAAAACACAAGGAGATATGTCGAAAATATGAACCAAAAAGGTAGTTTTTTCATTCTTTCTCCAAAATTAAAAACTATTATTTTATTATTTTAACTATTATTTTATCATTTTCCTTAGGAGGCCCATTTTAGACCTCAAATTTCCTCTAATGGGGGTTAAAACAACCTAGGGAATTACTGGTTGGGCTGGTGGATCAAGATACCACACTGAGATCCCCAACGTAAAGCTGGGTAGGCTTAAGGTGGCCATGACTGGCTTGCTCATGACACCAGGCGGGGGAAAGAGGAAGGGAATCATATGGACTAGGGATGATCCCACATAACTCCCTACTAGTTGCATGTGGGGATGTGGTTGTGATTGCGGCTATGCATAATGCTGCTACTATGGGTGGTGTTGTGGCTGCTGTTGGTGGTGCGGCTGCGGATGATGTTGTGGTTGTGGTTGGGGCTGCAACTGCGGTTGCTATTTGGGTACAGTGATACTAGATGAGACCATGCACAATTCCACAGTTTTATTCTGTGTCGATGGTGGTGACACTAATGGGAAATGAGCTGTCGTAGTGGTATCAGCAAACAACCCATGGCCCACATTCAACGATGGAGAGGCTAGTGTGTTGTCAACCATAGTGTTGGTTACAAGGACAACATTTGCGTGTATGGTCGTTCCTTGTGGGTCAATGGTGGTGGTAGCAGGGATAAAATTGGCAAGTGTTGTTAACCCTTGCAGATCATGATAAGTGAGCTGGTCAACTATCACAATCTTCCCTTCATGGGGGAACATCATGAGATGAAAGACAATTGATGCGACAACTCGCATGGAATACATGTAACTCCTTCCTAGGAGGAGGTTGTAGTCTAGTTTAGCATTGACGACTTCTATGTCTATCAGCACTGTATTCCTGGATAATGTGATGGGGACATGGGGGAGGATTCCTTGGGATTTAGTGGAATGTCCATCATAAGCCCGCAGAGTTGTGGAGGACGGTGGCATAATTGGTGATCTAAGTTTCTGCCAAACCAAGGTAGACATGATGCACGTGGATGCCACCTCATCCACTATGCACCAATGTACAACCAAATTTCGGATGGACACCAGAATTTGGAAGGTGATGGTTGATGGCATGCGCAATTCGCCATTCTCCATGTCGAATGTGATAAACTTGGAGTCGAAGGGGTCTACTGCCCCAAGGGAAGCTAATAGGGATTTCCACTGCATTAGGCACATTTTAAGCACCTCAAGAGCAGACATGGTGGTTGGCGTTTGGGCCAAATCATCGACAATGCTATAGCTGATTGCATCTCTAGCTATGGCATTAGTGGCAATTCTGCATATGGGGGGGTGCAGGAACGGGGGTAACTAGAGAGGTAGGTTGGTTGTCTTAGACGTGGATGCTGCTGATGAGTCAGCAGGTTTTGTGGTGGTATCATACTGATTTTTTCTAGTCTGTAAGTTGACCTCTTCAATGGTCATGGCTAGCAGGTGGTGAACACCTGTTTTTGCCATGGGTGGTGCCCTCAGAGCGTTGGGATTAGCCTGGGGAGGGGAAGCGGTTGCCACCAATCCTTGGACTAGTAGTGGGTTTTGAAGCACCATGGGAGGAGGTCCTTGTGGTGTCAGGCTGCGTTGGGCTTGATTGGCCACATTGGTAGCCTATTGGGCCTCGTTTTGAATGGCCTGATTAGCACGAGCCATGAGGGGACACTCGAACATGTAATGTCCATAAACATCACAGAGTGTGCATGGTTGGTTTGTGTGCAACAGAGCGTTGCATCTTGGTGCATTCTGCCATGGGGAGTTTTGGGCTAGCCAGTTTGTCGTGGCATTGTTGGCAAGGTTCAGTTGTTGACCGCCTCCTTGTGGTTGATTATTGCCTTGGTTGCAAGGACGGTTAGTTCTAGCTTGCCCTTTTTTATTGTTGGGGGCAGGCTGGTTGGGATGGTTTTGTTGTGCGAACACTTGTCCCAATGGAGCAGGTGGGGTGGGGGCAGGGGCTTGAACTGTTTACACTGGTGGTGCATAGTATATTTGTGGGGGTAGTGGTGCCACAAATGTGGGAATTTGCCCCACATAATGTTGTGCTAGCCAAGCCATGGCCTGATCCTACTGTGGTGGTGTAGGTTGTGCGTAGGAAGTTGTTGCTCCAGACTGAGACATCATTCTTGCGTAGTTTGGAGCTTGGTTTTGGTAAGAAACACTAGTAGTGTTGCTTGGTTGTTGTGTAATAGTAGGTGGTGTCGGTCAAGGTTGTGGTTGTTGGGATGCCCTCGGTGCATCCACTGTCCACAGCGTGGGATGCCCTCGGTGCATCACGGTAGGAGGTACTCGGACGGGGAGCATCTGGAATGACAGTGTACAAGTATCCAGACTGATCAGAGATAAGGTCAAACTATTGGGCCTTCAATATGGCCTCTTCTTTGGATTGGGGATGTTCAAATGTGACATCCTTTACTATGGGTGGGAGCAATATATTAAGGAACCAATCCAAGAAGATCCTATCGTCAAGTTGGATTTTGCATAGACTACGATGTCGTCGCCACTCATGGATATGGTCAGTTATATGAGTGGCAGTGCTTTGACTACAGGATAGTAGGATCTCCACCCCCTCATCATATCTGATGGGGAGTTGGAAATACTGTAGGAACATGAAGGCTAAGGAGTTAAAGTCTGGATACTTGGATTTCGGCAGATCAATGTACCATTTGGCCATAGCACCTGTAAGGGTGCTTTGGAATAGCCTCAGCGTGATGGAGTCATCTATGATGTTGTTGGATGAGCACCATAGATGTAATGTCATTATGTGGTTTTGGGGACATTCCCTTGCTTTTCCTTCAAACTTGGGGATGTCTGATCACAGCTTAGTTGGCATGGATGGCCAAAAAGCTTGGTGGTGGATGGGGTCGTTCGTTAATCTAGCCAAATCAAGCAAGTTAAGATGAGCCATGAAGGGAAGATTTGACCCCAAGTTGATGTGGGATGGGGCTGTGATGGGGGTGGGGTTTGCAGGTGCATAATGCATCTGCACAGCTGGGGGTGCTTGCGGTGGCACCATTGCGGATGGGCCAATGCACCCAAGTGTTGTGGGTGGGATAATATGAGTGGTGGGGAAATTTCCCCCATGTATGACAATAGGGGAAATGTAAGTGGACGGTCCATTGCCCCTTGTGTGGTAGGAGGGGAAGTGTGTGTGGAAGGGCCACTACCCCTGTGTGCTGCAAGTGGGCCAGCTTGGCTAGTCACTCTAGGTGGTGGCAACTGACTAATGGTAGTCTACATGACTGTGTTTGGGCCACTTTCTAGGTTGTGGGTGACAAGTTGTGATGTGGACATGGGTCCACTTGCTATGGGTATGCCGAAAAATGGATCTATATTTGCACTAGCCATGGGGCTTGATGGTGCAGTATGGAGGTCTGGTTCAAACTTATATGGATCTGAATAAGAATTCGAGGTTGTGTGGCCCTTTGATGGTGTGCTAGATCACTGAGAACGACTTTGATGGTGTCGACTGAGTGTTCCAAATGGTGGTGGTTCGCCTCTTAGGCATGAGGAAGAATGTGGAGGATCAATTGTGTTAGATTTTATGTCTAAAACTTGGTGGGAATGATATTTGGACCCCAGTTTTAGTGGCTTCCTATTGGCTGTAGGTGGTCACTCAGCCACCAAGACTACCAGAAGACAGTGCTTGGCTTGTTCCTCATAGGTGTTTCTACTCAATCGGAAGGGGTCGTTGCCCGTTTTTCTTGGCAATTCCTCTCAGCAGCCAGCTACTTTTGGGTTCCTGTGGTACTCCTCACAATGAGTTTCTGGGCAGAGCCCATGTACTTCTCAAAGTTGAAGTAGTCAGGGACTTATGTCCTCAAAGACTACAGAGTTTTTTGTACTTACTATAAATTAGTAAATTTTAAGGCTCACTCAGCGTCATGAACTGAGTTGGGTTAATTAGTTGGTATGGTGTATTTGTGTGTTTGTTTTTCTAGTATTTGGATTCTGCAAATGGTTTATGAATTCATCATGGTATAGTTCATGTCATTGTGGTTGTGTATGCAAGCATAAATAATCAGAAATCATTAACAAATACAGTGATTAACCCTGAATGTTTGCTGGCCTAATTAGATGTCTACCTCACATTGATATTCCTCTTCTTCCAAGAGAAGGTGTTGGGATCTCAACACAATGGGACTAAGCCCATCTGTAGATCCTCAGGTCACCTCATGGATGCTAGGTTGGTCAACAGGGAGGACGCTTAGTGCCGTGAGAAGCCCTCCTTCTCTACCCCCTATACCTTCCAGGTCACCCGGTTTTAATGGTTTGGAACAATATAGTGGAGTGCCTAGATCTATACGAGCTTGCCCTTTGTCGTATCCCATAATACCCCGGAGGGTGATGACTGGGTAGAGGAGGAAGGGGAAGCAAGATAGTATGTTTTTAAGTTGATTTTAGTTAGACTAGGTTCATTTTATTAAACCATTAATGTTTACTTGGCATTTACACATTGTTCATGAAATAAATTGCTGAAAATAGAAACAAAAATGGAAATTGAAATGGTGTGCTGGACAGAGGTGGCTGAGCCGTACTGACAGTCCCTATGAAAGAAAACAGTGAAGCCCAAAAATGGGTCGCGCACCTGTAAAAGTCTTGTTTTTACGAAGTGGATTCTGATCAAACCGTGAGAAATTAACTCAAACGGTTGAAAACCCAATTTGGAAACAGGCCCTTTTACCCCTATTCATGGGAAGACTTGAAAATGGCTGAACTATTTGGGAAGAAAACGAGCCCGAACACAGGTGAATTTTCAGAAATTCGGTTCGACCATTTTTGCATAGTTGAGTGATTTGGAAACCACAGAATGGCCAACAATAACTGGTACTGTGGCCAAATGGGCTTGGATTGGCCTTGAGGAGGCTCAACAATAACTAGAAATATAAATAAACAAGAATCTAAGCTATATTTAACAGAAAACTAAACTAGGACAAAAAACATAACTAAAAACTAAAACTATGAAAAATAAACCCAAGGATCTTGTGGGATCAACTTGGTATGGTCGCCAGTTCTGTAGTAAGGATTTATCCCTACTACAGGAGCAGGAATGAATCCCTTCTATCTATAGGAAAGAAGGGTAGGTTCCTACTAGTGGGTAAATGCAAAAAATAAAATGTAATGTAAATGTCAGTAAACTAAAACTAATCTTTGAACAGAAAGAAGAAAATGGAGCAATGGTGAGCCCCTCTGCACACAAGAGGTTAGGGTTATAACTGAACAACTAAGAAATAGGGGTTAGGGTTATACCTGCAAAACAATGTTAAGAAAAACTTGCAAATGAAATAGGGGTTAGGGTTATACCTGCAAAACAATGTTAAGAAAAACTTGCAAATGAAATAGGGGTTAGAAATCAAAGCAAACTAAACAACTAAGAAATAAAACATGAAACATGGTTATACCTTCTCTAGTGGAAATGGGCCACCATGCCCTAGCTTGTGGGAGCACTCCTCTATCTCTTGGATGGGGAGCAACGACTTAAGGGGAATGGAGGAGAAGGAGTGTGGGTGGCTTGAGAGGCAAATGTGTCTCAAGGCATCCACTTGGGAAGCATAACATTATGCAAGGGAGAAGTGTTTTGAGAGTGACCCCCCACCCTCATTTTATAAATTTTCCAAGGGGTTTTGGGGTTTTAAGACCTTTCTCAAGGATTTAGCCCCTTCTACCCTAAATTTAGCCCCTTTTAGGGTTTTAGACCCTTTTTGAGGGCTTTAGCTCCTAGGAGGCTATTTTGGGCTCTTTTTTGGGGGTTTTAATCCCTTTTCTTCGTCCTTAGGCTATTTTGATGGTGTGGGGGTCTAATGGAGGGATATGAGGGTTGGGAGATGGTGTCCTTGGGTAGTGTAGGCCATTGCAAGCTTAGTGGGGGATTTTTAGGTTGACGGGGGGTGAGTTCATCAGGGTGATCCAACTACTTTTAGTGTTCAGCTTGAGGGGGGGTTTTTCCCACTGGGTTTTCCCTCCTTTCCTCACTTAGTTTGTTTTGATCATTGTTTGAGTTTCAGTATTGTACAGGGTGACCTACGGCATTTGTTACCATGGCCCTAGCATTCTTATGCACTTTATATTTTCTACTTCTCCTGAGTATAGCTTAAGGGGGGGTGTTGGATACGTTTACCACCATACACACTTACTTTGGTCAATTTGGCCTAGTTAAACCAGTATCCTAAGTTTTATTGACTTAATTGACATCAGAGGAGCACTGTATGACATCAACATGATAACACCCATGCCTACCTTTTGTTAAGGAGGCCAACTAAGCCTTCTCCTTCATTTGGGGAGGCTAACTGGAGCACTCCGGAGGTGATCTGAGTGTCATAAATGCACTTAATTGGTAGCTGATGGTTACACTCAGTTAAACAAAGAAATGAAGGTGCCTCCTTTCATTAAATTGATTATTTAATTAATATTTAAGAATTGGAGTCAAGAGGGGTGCCTTCAACAACCTCTGATGGCTAGTTAGACTTCAGTTAACCTCATCGGGGTTCATTGGGGTGATTGATGTGCTACCACTTGTGTTTTGTCATGTAGTGACATGTGTCTGAGCTAATTTCAATTAGACTCTGTCATTTATTG
Source organism: Pseudotsuga menziesii (assembly GCA_001517045.1). NCBI lineage: Eukaryota > Viridiplantae > Streptophyta > Pinopsida > Pinales > Pinaceae > Pseudotsuga > Pseudotsuga menziesii. The sequence goes on from LPNX011088789.1 coordinate 68,816, forward strand.
CACTCCAACTTCAGTTAGGACTCAGTTGAGTCAATTAGGGTTTTGATCAGTGGTTAACTGTGTGTTCACTGTGGCTTACATTCAGCTATGCTAGACTCACTCATTAAATTCGAATGACCTCCTTGAGAATTCGAATTATCTTAGAATTCATGCATCTTGCATGATTATTTTATTGTATCATCATTGTTTCATTTTATTATATAGAGCTGCTACTTCCATTTTAGGACCATTTTGCCAATTTTATGCATATTTTCCTGTATTCTTTGTGAGACTTTGTTTTCAGTTCCTAGACCACTATGACAAATTAATAGTCATTATTGCCATCTATGTTAGATGTGATGGATTCCCATTGTTGATATCAAGTTCTGATATCAAGTACTCTGTCTTCATTATTGATATAGATATATGGCTCAGACTGATCATATGGATAAACTGCATGCTCCTTTTCTATATCAAAATTTTCCAAGGCCACAAGGTCCACGTTCTCTCCTTTAGATATGCCATAGGTAGGAGAATAAATAAAACCATCAAAGGTCTCTAGTTCATCATTTTCCTCATAGACTAGATTTTCCATGAATGTAAAGGACTCCTCTTGAACATCTTTGTCGGACATAAGGGAGTCTTCATCACTTGTATCATGCTCCAAGTTATACTTGTCCTCATTTCCATACTCACTTTCTTCAGAAATATGGGAACAAGGAAGTAAACCTGTAACACCCCGATTTTGACCCTGTTTGCATTAAATGTATGTGATGTATATATTGTAATTAATCATGGTGTGGAGCTAAAGGCAAAATCCCCACCATCGATTTGGTTGTGTTATGTTCGGTGATTGAAATCGTTACTAATGGTATATTGTGATATACAACACATATTAGTTTCGGCATCATGTAAATATGCACTTTAATTAAAATGAACCCCAACCAGCTATGTAAATGCAACCATGATGAAAAGGTCATGATTTTCCTAAGGATAGGGAGGGCGAATTATTAAACTTTGAACCTATGGTGAAAAGCCATGTGTCAGCTGTTAAACCCTTTTGACTTGCTCACCTTCCCTTGTCTGATCCAACTACCACCATTAAAAAGTTCTACTGTTAATTGGGGAAGTTATGGCTGGGGAGTGGAGTGTGGCAGGACTATCAGTCCTTTCCCACATGCACACTCCACCAGTAGGTTGACCCTCACATTGGAAAGGAAAATGACCACAGCCATCACTCCATGCGGACTCTCCATTCTCTCCACTATGCCATTCTCTCCATTGTCAGCTCATCCTCACAAACTGATTGGGATTGCTGGTTGTATTTCTCACGCAGCAAGCCAGAGAGCCATTTTCTATCACCATGATTTCCCTGTGAAGGGAAATTCATTATTTTTCTACTGTGTGTATTTTTTTCCATACCGAATTCCAGACTATGTACTTTTCCCGTCACTGCATTGTTGAGCTAGGGTGGTATTTTCCCCACATTGTTCATTTGCTATGATTTCATTTCATGTCTTGGAGCTATTGTAGATTACTATTGAGTCATTTTGGATAAAATAGGGCCAAAAACGACTCAAGAATTGGTTTCCCCTATCCAAGCGATGAATAGCTTGTTTGACTGCGTGTATTTAGTGGTTGGTCTTCAGACTATGTTGGAGTGGGGATGAGGGCTTGGTTTGCTTGACAAACTTGGTGTGTTTGGGAACCACACAGACAGAGCTAGAGGGATGGATTTCTTCTCCACAACCCCTGAATAGCACTGGAAGGGAGGTCAGGACCTGAGGGAATGTGTAGCAGAGAAGGGACTGATTCCTTTTGTTGGGTGTGTGTGGGTATCTTAGAAGTCAGGATAATTCTTGTGTAAGTGTCCCTAGCTCTGTAATGAGCTCACCAGCTTAGCATTTATCCTTTCCCAGCTCCTGGATGGCCTGATAACCCCAACTTTGTTGGCTTGGATGTGTTTTGTGTATCCTTGGCTATGTGTAATCCTGCTTGTTCCTTATTCCTTGGGGAATAATGCCTAGCTCGAGGGTGGCATCATTGTTGAGAGATTTAGGAGCATGCTAGCCTATGGTTCGGTGGAATGTTGGTCCACTAAGGAAGACCTGGGTTTACTTTAATGTACCAAAAAAACCCCTAGCTCGCTGGCCTTTTCAGCGACAGACCGCGGAATGGCCTGAAGTCTCACCCGAAGTGATTTGGATGGGTTGGATGAAGACTCAGGTGTCTTCAACTGGGTTCTGTAGCATCCTAGGGTCTCGCGACTCTTCTTAGCCAGCAGGATCTCCCAGTGAGATGCTGTTTCTCTTAACTCGCTGATCTTTCTATGGGGCTGACTCTTATCGCATCAGAGCTTCTATGGCGATGCACAAACTTACTCTTCTACTCAGCTCCTTCCCTACGATATCCCACACCACAGCTCCTCAGACGATGCGATATCACCTTTTTATACTGTAATATGTCCTATAATGAGGCTCAATATGCGTATCAACTCTCAAGGTCCTGCAACCTCCTTCCCGGGTCTAATAACTCTCTTAACCTTTACAAGGGTGTGAAACCACTTCACTTAAACTTCTACAGTTTAACATGCTAACATCAACTACACTCAACTCGCGGAACTCATATACTGGAGTCACTTAATGCTCTAACTATCAACTATCATGAATCAAGCACTGATAAACTCATATACAAGTTACTTGATACATTCAACTTGCGTTTAACCTTCTATGTGCTATAAACTAAAGCATAACATACATACATTCATCAACTGATAAGAAACTTTTATGTAATAGATGAAAGATAGCAAAAAGGAAAAACACAATCACATGAACAATCGCACAACACACGGGTTTTACGTGGTTCACTTACAGGGGAGAAGCTACGTCCACGGGAACTGGTTTTTATATTATATCTTGAGAGAGTAAACATAGTTCCGCTACAACCTATTATGCAACTTGAGATCTTCTGGGAAACTCCACACACACAACCGGGAGCCCTTGTCTCCTATATCTCTTCTCTTTCTATATTGCTTCCTTCTTACAATATACTCTTCCTCTCTCTCTCTCAATCCCTGTGGATTGTTCAATCCCTGTGGATTATTACATTCATGCTCAAGGAGCCAGCTACTGGTTACAGTAAGATAACTACAGACTAAATAGCAGAACCAGAGCTCAACTCTCTCTCAATGTCTTACAATACAACTGACTATGAACTAACAGACCAACTGACTAGCTAGCTAATTGTATGAATAACTAACCTTTCATAATACAAAATACATGCGTATATAGGAGGCCTGAAGGTCTCGCCCAGTTACAACACTGTGGGCCTTTCACAAGAGTAACCCAAAAAAACCCTAATTGTGATAGTCGGCCTATCTGTACTTGAATTGCCGCTTTCCGTCACACCACAACTTTCTGCAGTCTTCCTCGCTTCTCGGCGCTGATCGTGGGTATGGGCGCTGCTTCCTCGGTCACTCCCCTTCTATCCTTTGTCTTCAATACCTCGGCCCATTGCTCCTTTTCTACTTATGAGGGTAGCTGAGCCCTCCTATCTTCGCCGCTGCCTTAAGTGCAGTGGTTGAGCTCTCTCTTCTCAGCCGCTTGGGTACTGTTTCCTTTGACTTTATTCTTCCGATATAGCAACTTTTCTTGTAGCTGTGGGGCCCTGCTCCAACATGGAACATTGTAGCAACGTAGCTGGTTGCAGGATAAGTTCTTTATAAGATAAGTAATCTTGTTTATTTTACTTCTGCAATCATATTTACTGTTAATAAATTATGATGAGCATGTTGAATGAATGAATCTATGTTTGCTTCCACTGTGTATGTGCATGATTATGCATCTTAGCATGTTTTATGTTCAAGCATTTTAGTTTTATGTATGTTCATGTTCATGGGGTGGTTTGCCGAGATGTTAAGGACACCATAGCATCCTCTTCACCGTTCGGAGGGTTAGGGATGGTACATTGTGGTATCAGAGCCTATGCTATAGCATTGGGCCTGAATGGGCCATGGAAGATCAGCTAACAGAGGCAGGTTTCCCTCTACCCAACAGAAATTAAAAAAAAAAGTTCCAGAAAATTTTGTTGAAAATTCTCAAAGTACTGAGCTCATCAGATCATCGGAGGACTAGGAGGGAAGCTCCTCTGATACAACGGATAATTTAGTCGGAAGGCCACCTAACAAGGGTCAGGTAGATATAATTTTGAAAAAAATTCTAAGTGTTCATCGACTGTCAATGAAACTTAGTGGATGTGGGAGCCACAGTTTCGGCGGAGATCAACCCAAGACCGCCGAAACGCCAGCTCAACTTAGTTGAAGGAACTGCCGAAACGTCATTGTTGGGGAAGAAATTAGTTGTTGGGTTTGCCAACGCATCAGCACAATTTAGCTGTTTGTCAGTCTGCCATATGGACTAGCACTCCAATGAATAGAATTTCAACAGCCGATGCTCCGATCGCTAGCAGATGTTATGTTCCGCGGAAAGAAGATTAGTTAAATGGACCGTCGATGAACATCGGAATGATTTAGTTGATTGAGTTCCTGTCATTGTGGCCATCTAATTGACTATCATTCCGATGGTTAGAGGCTTCAACTACCGATAGTGGATAGAGCTTCTGATAGCCGATGAGTTGTGGTCTACGGAACTCGTAGTGGGATTACCACCTACAGTTGCGGCTTCCTAGTTAACTATCCACCTGATGAGTAGTGGTTTTGACCATCGATGCAGCATTATGGAGTTAGAATCCTTGCCAATTCCATAGTGGATAGTGTTTTCGATCGTCAACATACAATAGGAAATCAGTTGATGAAGTCTCTGCCGGTAGTAGTCCAGAAGCTTAGATGATTGAAGATCCGATACAGCGGAAAACTTTAAGTTGTTGGAGCTATCAATACATCGGACAATGTTAGTTGTTAGGGCTATTGATGAGAATCAGAGGAAATTTGTTTTTTTTACCACCGAAGTATTTTAGTTGGGATGAGACCCTATTTTATACAAGGAATTTTTTGGGTTTTCAGTGGGATTTTCAGTGAATATCAACTATTTTTCAGTAGGATTTTCTGTAGTTTTACAGTGGATTTACAAGGTCAAGAAGGAGGAAAATGGTAGCGATCTTATGCGCCAGATTGTGCGAAAACCAATGACCCCTTGACCGCCATCATCCCCCTAAGACAATCATTCTTTAAGGAAGTAAATTTTTCGTTTTGGGGAAAGAAAAAATGTCATTTTATGATTTTTCCAGGAGAAGGTATGTAATTCTGATTTGTATAAATGTTATGCATCTAACAGTTGTGTTTCTAACACATTTGCAGAATCATAGTCACCTTCAAGGGTAGTATTCCTAGTAGTGTGGTTGGTAAGTAAGTGGTGGTTCAGCTATGAGAACCTATGATAGTTATGATGCTCGAGATTCCTATGAGTGTGTGCGAGATGCCATGGGAGAAAATGTCTGTAATGGAAATGATGACATAGAGTCTAAAGAAAGGAGATTCCAAGAGACACCATTAGATGTTGCAGCCAACATGAGAATCTTGATTAAAGCCCAGGAAGAGTAGCATCAGCTGAATGCTGCTATGTTGCAAAGTTTGACAGACTTGCAAAGAAAGATAGAGTCTGGACGGGGTATAGCAAGACCGAAAGGTAGTAAGAGAAACACTAGGAGAAGGAGAAGGACTTCTAGTGGGTCATCTGACTCTGAAGAATCCACTGGGGATTCAATCTCATCTTCTCGTAAAAGAAAAAGAAGGAGACACCATAGGGATTTCCCTTGGGATGAATTTAAGAAGGATAAATCTCCTACATTTGATGGTGAGGTAAAGACCAGACAAGAGGCTGAAACTTGGCTTCTTGGGATAAAGAATTACTTTCAAGTGTAGGATTATTCAGGAAACATGAAGGAAAGAGTTGCCATATTCAACCTAAATGGAAGAGCATCCATTTGGTGGGAACACTTCAAGCAAGTAAACAGGATCAGCGAAAGGAGACTTAAGTGGAAACAGTTCGAGAAGTATTTCAAGCAAAAATACCTCTTTGACAGGTATTATGATGACAAGATTAAGGATTCGCATGAGCTGAGATTGGGACAACAGACCATGGAAGAGTATGCGAATAAGTTCTTGGAATTGTTGAGATATGTCCGGTACATCAAAGATGAAAAAATGAAGGTCCAACATTTTCTAAGTGGATTGCCTCAGTATTACAAAGATAGAATTTTTTTTTATGAACCTAGAACTCTTGAAGAAGTAATAAGGAAGGATAAGTATTGCTATGAGAAAAGAAAAGGTAAACCGAATTACCATAAGGCATGGAAGGACAAGAAGAATGAGAATTTTGACCAAAGAAAGAAAGGTTTCAAACCTTATAACTTTAGGAATCAACGAAAACAACCATCCCAAGCCGCGAGTAGGCCAGTTGGAGTGACAAGAGAAAATCCTAAGGATCCACAATGGAATAGAGGACCACTTCAATGTTGGAGATGTGGAGGACCCCACATGCACAGAACTTCTCCACTTGAGAATGAGAGTGCAATACCAGCGTACAACATTCAAGAAGTAGAAACAGTGGGTCAAGTAGCAAGGGCAGTCCCTAGGATTTATGCAGCACTGGAGGACCGCTAGGCAGGTCACCAGTCAACGGTGGTTGAAGCTGTAGGTAATGTTGTTGAGTAATTTGTTTCTATTTTGATTGACCCTAGTTCTACTCACAGTTACATTACTCCTAGAGTAGTGGAGATTTGTGCTTTTAAAAATTTAAAGCATAGAAAATATTGGTTAGTTCAGCTAGACACTAGAACTAAGAGAAAGGTTAGTAAAGTGGTAGAGAAATGTCCATTGGTCATGAATGGATTGGTCACTTGTGTATATCTGAATGTTCTACTGCTTGGTTCCTATGATTTTCTCATTGGAATGGATTGGTTAGAAGCTCACAAGGTAAAGCTTGACTATTATAACAAGACTTTTGAATGCATGGATGAAGAAGGGAACCCAGTAGTTGTGAAAGGTATTCCAAAGGTGATTTTAGTACGGAAAATTTCAGCAATGTAGTTGAAGAAGTTCTATAGGAAAGGTTGCCAGTTGTATGCATCTCATATTTTGGAGGCATCAGAGGACGAAACTACTAGGTTGGAGGACTATCAGGTGTTACAAGAATTCAAGGATGTGTTTCCTGATGAGATTCGAGGGCTTCCTTTAAAGAGGGACATTGATTTCACAATTGAACTTGTGCCAGGAGCAGAACTAGTGTCCAAGACACCCTACAGGATGAGTACACTGGAGATGCTAGAGTTGAATATGCAACTGGAAGAGTTGTTGGAAAAGAAGTATATCAGGCCAAGTGTGTCTCCTTGGGGAGCACCAGTTCTATTTGTAAAGAATAAAGATTGTACACTCAGGTTGTGTATTGATTACATACAGTGAAACAAGGTTACTGTGAAGAATAAATACCCTTTGCGTAGGATTGATGACCTCTTTGATCAAATGAGAGGTGCAAAGGTATTTTCCAAGATTGACTTGAGGTCTGGTTAACATCAGGTGAGAATCAAGGATGGAGACATTCATAAGATATCCTTTGGAACAAGGTATGGACATTATGAGTTTATAGTGGTACCATTTGACCTCACAAATGCACCAGCTACATTTATGTGCCTTATGAATAGTGTCTTCAACAGGTATTTGGACAAGTTTGTTCTTGTTTTCCTAGATGACATTCTTGTTTATTCTAAGAATGAGAAAGAGCATGAAGAGCATTTGAGATTGACATTGCAATTGCTCAGGAAGCATCAGCTATATGCAAAGCTGAGCAAGTGTGACTTATATAGAGATAGAATTCAGTATTTGGGTCACATTACCTCAGAAGAGGGTATATCTGTGGACGTTAAAAATATTGAAGCCATTATGAATTGGCCTACTCCAAGAAATGTTATGGATGTAAGATATTTTATGGGACTTGTAGGATACTACATGAGATACATTGAAGGATTTTCCAAGGTTGTACATGCCATCACTTCTTTGCAAAAGAAGGGGATAAAGTTCAAAATGACTTCGAAGTGTGAAGAAAGCTTCTAGCAGTTGAAGAATCTTCTCACCAGTGCACTAGTATTGAAAGTTGCAGATCCAGAGAAGGATTTTGTGGTATGTATCGATGCATGCGGACACAGGCTTGGAGGATTCCTTATGTAGGACAACCACGTGATATGTTATGAATCAAGAAATATGAATGAGCATGAGAAGAACTATGCCACTCATGATGTAGAGCTTGCAGCCATAGTACATGCCCTCAAGATGTGGAGACATTACTTGATGGGTAGAATATTTGAGCTCAGAACAGAGCATTGTGGTCTGAAGTATTTGTTTGATCAGCCTACTTTGAATGCTAGGCAAGTAACATGGCTAGAATTTTTATGTGAGTTTGATTTCAAAATCAAGCACATAAAAGGAAAAGAGAACAAGGTAGCTGATGCACTCAGCAGGAAGGTGTAGGAAATGCAAGTGGCATCTCTTAGTATTTTCCAATCAGATATGAGGCAGCAAATTGTTAATCATGTTTCCGGAGATGAATTGTATGAGAAGGTAAAAGAAAAATTGCAGCAGCAAAGTCTTGAGAAGAGGTATGAGGGATATAAATTGGAAGAAGATGGACTTCTCACTTATAAAGGTAGAATTTATATTCCAGATGTAGTAGATTTAAGGAGAGTTGTTATGGATGAAATCCATCAAGCTCCGTACTCTGGTCACCCAGGATATCAGAAAACAATTGCTACAACTAGAAAGCAGTACTTTTGTCCAGGTATGAAAAATGACATGGATGAATACATTTCAAGGTTCATGAAATGTCAATAGGTAAAGGTTGAGCATCAACATCTAGCGGGTTTGTTGCAGCATTTGCCATATCCAGAATGGAAATGGGAAGTTATTTCCATGGATTTTATTACAGGATTGCCAATGACTTGGAGACAACATGATTCCATCATGGTTGTGGTAGACAAGTTGACAAAGGCAGCACATTTTATACTGGTTAAGTCTACGCATAATACTGATGACATAGCAAAGATATTCATGAAGGATATTTTCAAATTGCATGGATTTCCTAAGGCAATAGTATTTGATAGGGATGTCAAGTTCACTTCCAATTTTTGGAAGGGATTGTTTGTACATTTGGGTAGAAAGCTAAACTTCAACACTGCTTAACATCCTCAGACAGATGGGCAGACAGAGAGGGTTAATCAGGAGCTTGAAGATATGCTTCGCATGTACGTGATGGACAAACCAACCAAGTGGGAAGATTACTTGCACTTGGTAGAGTTTGCTTATAACAATGGATAGTAGGCATCCTTGGAAATGATTCTGTATGAAGATTTGTATGGAAGAAGGTGTAGGACACTGGTGACTTGGGGAAATCTAGTGAACAGGGTTGTGCTTGGTCTAGAATTGCTCAAGGAAATGGAGCAGGAGGTTGTAAAGATCAGGCAGAATCTGAAAGCAGCACATGACAGACAGAAAATCTATGCAGATAAGCATAGGGTGAACATGGACTTTAGTGTTGGGGATCATGTTTACCTTAGAGTGAGGGAAAAGAAGAGTTCCTTGAATATTGGAAGTTTTGTCAAGTTGTCACCAAGATATTGTGGGCCATTTGAAGTGCTAGAAAGAATAGGGCCAGTTGCATATAGACATGCATTTCCTACTAGCACTAGAGCTTATAATGTTTTTCATGTTTCTTTGCTTAATAAATATGTACATGATCCTAACCATGTGATTAATTGGGATGTGATTCAGGTGGAACCTGAGGGAGAGTTCCAAATCAAGCCAATGTCTATCCTCGACAAGAAGGTCACCATGCTCTGGAATTGAGCCATAGAGCAGGTAAAGGTGCAATGGGAGCACTACGGACCTGAAGAGGCTACATGGGAGCTAGAGGATGCCTTGCGATTGGCACATCCATTTTTGTTCAATTCTGCAGAACACTGAGGCGGTACCAGTGTAGCATTTTGTTCAATTTTTGTAAAGCACCGAGGACAGTGCTATTGAAGGGGGAGGGGAATGTAACACCCTGGTTTTGACCACGTTTGCATTAAATGTATATGATGTATATATTGTAATTAATCATGGTGTGGAGCTAAAGGAAAAAAACCCACCATCGATTTGGTTGTGTTATGTTCGGTGATTGAAATCGTTGCCGATGGTATATCGTGATATATAGAACATATTAGTTTTGGCATCATGTAAATATGCACTTTAATTAAAATGAACCCCAACCAACTATGTCAATGAAACCATGATGAAAAGGGCTTGATTTTCCTAAGGATAAGGAGGGGGAATTATTAAACTTTGAACCTATGGGAAAAATCCATGTGTCAACTGCTAAACCCTTTTGACTTGCTCACCTTCCCTTATCTTATCCAACTATTACCATTAAAAAGTCTGATGTTAGTTGGGGTAGTTATGGCTGGGGAGTGGAGTGTGGTAGGAATGTCAGTCCTTGCCCACATGCACACTCCACTAGTAGGTTGACCCTCACATTGGCAAGGAAAACCACCACCACCATCACTCCATGCGGACTCTCCATTCTCTCCACTACGCCATTCTCTCCATTGTCGGCTCATCCTCACGTACTGATTGAGATTGCTAGTTGTATTTCTCATGCAGCAATCCAGAGAGCCATTTTCTGTCACCATGATTTACTTGTGAAGGGTGATTCACGATTTTGCTACTGTGTGTATGTGTTTCCATACCAACTTCTGGACTGTGTAATTTTACCGTCACTCCATTTTTGAGCCGGGGAGGTAGTTTCCCCACGTTGTTCATTTGCTATTATTTCATTTCACATCTTGGAGCTGTTGTAGATTACTATTGATTCGTTTTGGCCATGATAGGGCCAAGAATGACTCAAGAACTGATTTCGCCTATCCAAGCGGTGAATAGCTTGTTTGGCTACATGTATGTAGTGATTGGTATTCGAACTATGTTGGAGTTGGGATGATGAATTGGTTTGCTTGAAAAACCTGGCGTGTTTGAAAACCACACAGACAGAGCTAAAGGGATGGCTTTCTTCTCCACAACCCCTTAATAGCACTAGAAGGGAGTTCAAGGCCCAAGGGACTGTGTAGCAGAGAAGGGACTGATTCCTTGTGTTGGGTGTATGTGGATGTCTAGAAGTTAGGCTAGTTCTAGTGTAGGTGTCTCTAGCTCTGTAATGAGCTCACCAGCTTAGCATTTAGCCTTTCCCATCTCCTGGATGGCCTGATAAACCCAATTGTGTTGGCTTGGCTGTGTTTTGTGTATCCTTGGCTATGTGTAAGCCTGCTTGTTCCTTATTCCTTGGGAAATCATGCCCATATCAGGGTTGGCAGCATTGCTGAGAGATTAAGGAGCACGTTGGCCTATGGTTGGGTGGAACGTTGCAACGGCGTAGCTGGTTGTGGGATGAGTTCTTTATAAGATAAGTAGTCTTGTCTATTTTACTTTTGCAATAATATTTACTATTAGTAAATTATGATGAACATGTTGAATGAATGAATGTATATTTGCTTCTACTATGTATGTGCATGATTATACATCTTAGCATGTTTTATATTCAAGCATTTTGGTTTTATGTTCATGGGGCGGTTTGTCCGAATTTTAAGGACACTGCAGCATCCTCTTCGCTGGTCGGAGGGTCAGGGACGTTACAAAACCTTCCAGGCTATCATCATTATATGCAGAACAGGTAGGAGTCCCATCATGCACATTATTGTTTTCATCATAAGTTTCACTATTAGAGTTTGCAATGGTTTCATCCTTAAGTAGATCTAGAGTAAAAATGTGATCATCATCACTAAAATAATCATGAAAGCATTCCCAATCATTACTATTCTCTGTTGATGTTACATGAGGAGGGTCTTCATCAATTTTTTCAACTAATGGATCTTCATGCACAGAATCAATGGGATCATAATGGATTTCTGAATGTTGGGTGTTGTACACCATGTTGTTGCTACATATCTCAGGATATTCCATATGAAACTCTTTCCAAGGAAAGAAGTACCTCAAATTGGTATTAATGAATGATTTAGCATCGAATGATTTAATATCATTCCCATAATAATGCCACTGCTTCAAAAATATTTCAAAGAATTTTGGAAGGGAAGTAATAGATTTCTCAGGAAAACACTCATGAAGCAAACATTAAGCATCCCCTTGCAGAGAATGAGCAAACATCGCCATCATATGATCCTCATGTTGAATGTTGTTTTCACTCATATGTGAAATAAAAATAATAACATGGAATCTAGTTGAGTGATCATTATCATCTCCTCAAAATCCTGGAAGGGAAGTAGATGTCATTTCACTAATGAGACGATTAGGAAATCCAGCGATCCTGGAGAAATCAATGGGAGGATAATCATAGGAAACCCAAGAAGCAATTTCTATTCTTTTAATATCCATATCAAGAATAAGTGATCATGGAGAATGTTTGGAACTGAAAAATGGAGTTGAGTTTTAAATTTTACTGTTACGTGGGCTCACCTACATATAATGAATATCAATTTTTTTTGTGAGAAACAAGGGTTTTATCCCTTCAATGGAGTTTCCATGTGAGAATAAAAATATACATTTAAAAATTCTCACAAAAATATTTTTTTCTTTTCTTTGTAAAAAATTAAAAAACTAAAAAAAGACAATGGAGTCGCGAGATGAAAATTAAAGATCTACTCTAAGCATTCATCAAACAAATAATAAAAAGGAAGAAAACAAAAGTCATACTACGGGAATAAAAAGATTTATCCCCGACAACGATGCCAAAAATTGTTGCCTCCTTTCACACACCTGGGGGGGGCATGGTAGAAATATTCAAGCCACTCGTTGTGTCCTTGGGGGAAAGTATCGAGTCAAGGTTGTCACCTTGTTCTTGAATCCTTCGTTTAGGATCAGCTCCTAATGAGGCCAAGGGGGGTAGACCCTATTAAGTTACTAAGGAAAATTGCTTTAGTATGATGATGTTAAATTGAGATAGTTACTTAGGAGTTTGAAATTAACCATACATAACCATAGATGACAAGATGAAAAATGAGCACAATAAAGTACAATGCTGACACACAATATATATATCAAAAGATTTAAACACAGGACCAGTGCCTTAAAAAGGGATTCATAAAATAATCAAATGTACTTGCATGTGCTTGGAGTGAATGTTTGGAAACTGCCTCTTGGTATGTTTTAAGTTAATGTGAAATATGAATGGATTAAATTAAATGAGGGGGGGACTCTATATATACCCGAGGGGTACTTCGAGTATGCCCAAAAATAAACCTTCACGGCTACTCACAAGGAATGTGTGGGATGAATGGAGTCTTTGAGACTGTGTTCATAATACACCTGAAGGTATAACAGAGATCGGCGCCCCGAGGTCACTGTGTAGGAGTTCCCACTTTCTTTGGGTATTTTTCCACCATTTATGGTTTGATCGATGCGTTGGATTTTCGCCTAATGGTGGTTAATTAGGGAAGGTGAAGACTAATTCATCTAGTCACTCACGTTACTTTTGATGCAGCTTGACTGATTAGATGCACCACAGCCAAGTGTAGAGCATACACACCATATTCTTGTCAATTTTAGTAAATTTTAAAGGATGAGTTTTTTAGAAAGAAAAACCTTCCAGGAACCTCTTTCGGTGCAAGTGGACCTTAATCAGGGAATCAAGGAAGGGGTTGATTTTAAAATATTGATTGTAAAGATTAATGATAAGCAGTAAAAAGGAAGCAAACCAAAAGTTTTCTAATTAGTCATAGCATGTTTTAGCACTGGGATTGAGCCCGAAGGCTAAAGGAAGGACCGCTCCCGGGTAACAACAGAACCGCTTTAGACTGCGCCTCCAGCCTTGCGCAGTCAGAGAGGGATTTGTCGCTTGTCTTTAGATTTAATCTGTGTAATATATTCGATCAAGGATGGTCAGGTGGATAGAATACTGAAATAAAACAAAGTATATTAATGTGAGATGTAGGTGGGATTATCAGGGCAAGGGACCATTTGCAATGGAGTCGAAAATTGGAGTAAGGAACATTTGTAGGAGGAAAAGAATGGCATGGAGTTGAAAATAGAGGCAAGATAGCCGTCGATCTCACAATCAGGAGATATTTATCAGGTGGTTAGGGGATGAGAGATAACAACCCATCACGCGGAGCACCAACAAGATCAATTCCATGCGACTTCAGAAGAAAACTTAATAAATGTCTGAAACAACAGGAAGAGCATAGCATGTATGAATTCTAGATTGTTATACACTCAGTTATAGACATGAAAAAAATCAACAAACTGGAATGAAGAAAGGATGTACATTTCATGTAAAGAAAATACATATTGAAAGAAGCAACGACACATGAATCTCCATCTTAAGAAACAACTCTTCCTCTAAAATTTTATTCATAACAGAAACACCAAATATTATTTTACAACAGAGAACCTCATCCCTTGAAGGTTTCCCAACCCTCCAGCTAACTCTTTTTCCACATATTGGGAGTGCATTTATAATACTTCAGTGTTGAGATTATTCTTTGAAACAAAACTAAGAAACTATTTCCAGTCACAATCACGCATTAACAATATAGAGAGTGGAACTATTGCCACTATTTACAAATGTAAACAAACATTATGGAGCAAGTGGGTGAACTCGGCTCGGGTGACATCTTGATGTGCTCAGCCATTATTATGGATTATGAGTATGATGCCCCCTTCTCTATCTGAAGCACTTGTTTTCACCGTGTTCAAATGTGGCTTTCTGCGTGGGTGCACATCGATAGGGAAGTTTGTAACTTTCCCCTGCTTAACTTCATCTACCACCTCTTTCTTCTCTGGGTAACACTGTTGGACATGGGGTCCAAAAGAAGGTTAGCATTTCTTCTAGCCGAGGCAAGCCTTTTCGGTTGCTTTTCATTCTTTTACTCCTCACTCTCATCGAGGTGGGCTCTCCCACAGGCAATAAGGTGTATCATATCTACACCAGCCCCATCACCCTTTGTAAGTGGACTTCACAAACAGGGTTGTGTGGGATTTAGACCCCTAATTCTCTCATCTAAACAAATGCCTATATAGGGAGCAGTCTAATATTGTCTCCTTCTGTAGATGCTTTGGGGGCAGCGATGGTATCAGGGGTTCCTGAAAAAACACTTATGGGGAGTAAGTGTCCCGACACCGCATCGTTGGGGGTGAGGGTATCTGATGGCAGGTGTATCTCTCAAAATTATTCACATCTGGGCCTCGATGGATGGTGTCATCCTTGGAATGTAATACCAAGGTGGCGGGTGAGTGTGGAAATTTTCTCACCAACCATCAGCACCCCCAGATGAACACGCTTTTCAAACCAGATTTCCATCTCCAAAATCTTTGCGCTTTTGTAGATTCATGATGAAGTAGAAACTTGGGTTCTAGAAATATGTTAGCCCATCCCGAATATTTTGAAGCCAGTATATAAGGGTTCTAGACTGACCTTTATAATGACTGGTCAACATTCCTGCACATTCTATCATTGAGTGTTTTTGGTATTAGCATGTGTGAGGGCACAAGCAGAGTGATCATTTACCTGCTGGGGATCTAGTCCCATCGTTTCATTGACCATGGCACCTTGCCGTCTGCTTTGGGAAGTATTTTTGGATGCCACCTCGTATAGTTGATCCATGCCACAAAGCTCATGAAGTGGACGCTCCCATGCTTCCTTGTTTTGTGATGTAGGAAATGGAATGGTTTTCTCCTTCATGCTGGCCTAGTCCCATGTGAGTAGCAGGTTCGACAGTTACTTTCCTTACTTCTGCAGGACAACTCACACAAAAGCCGCCTATCTTTGCGCAATGCGACTCTGCCACGGGGATGATTTAACCTGTACACATGCTACAAATTGCATCCGAGAATCAGCTAATCTACCAGGAGGAATATTACACATATGGGTGTCTCTTCCCTTGTCATCTCCACACTGGATGTGATACCTGCAGCATGGAGGCCTCCTCGGCCCTCCAATTTGGGGGGGAACCTTTCACATCCACCATCCATGTTTATTTACCTTGGCCACCAATTTCACCTTTCTTGATACAATGGGCATCTTTGGATCGTGATGTGTTCTTACTCATCTATCGGGAATGAATCCTTCATGCAACCATTGATTCGAGTGGGTCCTACCACCTCTTTGCAAACTGGGATCATGAAGCTATCCGTGCTTGTTCATATTGCAAAAAGAACCTTGATCGTAGATCCATTCCCTTCTTTATTGTGATCGTTAATATTAGCGGTCAGTACCACTTTTTGCGATTTGAAATTGTGACTTTATCAGCACAAGTCTGGTTTGCGAAATCTGCTGGGACTGTATATCTGTATCTACTTTCATCTCTGCGGTCAAACTTTTCTGGATTTTAACCGTTTCGTGATTTGGAAAATCTCCTTTCATCTAGCATGTTTGCTTAGTGAAACTATTTCAGGCCATTGATCGGGCTTTGCCTTGATCTTGGCCTTTCAAATGTTTTCCTACTTTAACGGACTTAGCTAAATCCAAACTTTGACCATTCTCATGCGTCTTGGGCCAAAACTACGATCTATTGTTGCTCTTCTTGCTTATGATCCCAGATCGCTGGGTTATAATGCTTGTCTCTATCATCCATGCTGCCGTGAGCCTTTACCTCTGGAAGAGTCTATCACTGTAGATTGATCTCTCTTCATCATTTGATGGTTCTAAAATGTGGACCATGTGCCTCTAATAACCTGAAGGGTGTTCACATAATGTTTAAAGGAATGGAACCCTCCTTGAACTCTTTCAAGCCTCTAAATTGATTGTTTCAAACAGAGTGTTAACAACTAGCTCCACGAGGGATGCTATCCTCTCGGTGAGGCAGTAAAGAACCCCCATAGACCAAGTGCCAAATCCATTGGGTTGTCTCCAATATTTCTTCAAAATATCCATTCTACTTTGAGCTACTGCTTCAGCGAATTCATGCCACTCCCGCAAACGATGTTCTTGACTACAAAACTTGTGCTTGCAATTGAAAATGAAAACAAACTAAAATAGTAATGAAGGAAATGCTCAATTATTGCTAAGCTTATTTGTTCCTACCTACTCTACCTAATTTAGTGCACAAGTTTGATTAAGTGAAATCGGACTTCCAATGAATCCAATCAAGCAACTTGCCCAATAGTTTTGTTATTTTTTGTGCTTAATGGACCAAAATGAAATAGATAATGGGAGAGGGAAATGACAAATAGATTTCTCTCTAAAGTAGTAATGTGGCTAGTCATCATCCTTACCCAGCCCTTCCATGTACCCTACTATGGGGTCATAGAAAACACGACAACCTCTAACGTACTCTGTTTTATGCTCATGGGAAAGCCATCCAGAACTCCCTTCCTCTGGTGATTTGTCAAGATGATACCCAAAAAATTGTAGAGGAGGTCCCACAACATCTTTATTCAATGAAACATCCCTTTTTTCGCTCGAAATTTCTGAAACGAGAGCTTGATGTGCCTCAGGAGGGAGGTCCTCCGCTTCTCCAACGGAACCAAGTAGGCATATTCCTCCTATGTGAGGTGGTACTCCTGAAGGTAGAACATCAAAAAACATATTTATTTTAGGGCTATGACATCCTTCTCTGTGGCTCGACACCTCATCACAAATTCTTGATGTATTGGTAGCTAGAGAGGGATTGCATGGTAGTTTCTTTTTATCATCTCCTCTTCCATACAGGTTTCTGGATTGCACCATCTCCCCTTCTTTCTGTTTTTGCTTAGAGTTTCTAATCATGTGTCGTCTTAATTCAAAAAAGGCATAACACAAGGGTAGGTTATCACCTGCAGTGCCCTTATCACCCTTTTCTTCTTTAACCTCCCGACTTCGCATTGCATCTTGGTCCTCTCCCTCTGAGTAGGTCTTGGTTCAATAGCCAGCTCCTTGGGTATAGCCCACAGATATTCTTCCTTGTATTCATCATACACAGGCGCACCGAATTCCTTCTTAAAATCATCTTGTACGGACCCACGGTGGTGTAGATCGCAATCTTCAGAGAACAGGCCTGCAGGACCATGTGTTCCTATATCAGGCCAGTCATCTTTCTGTATACCAGGAGAGGGATTTAGTGGGACCGGGACTCTCCCATTATTCTTGTAGGGCCCAACCAATTTTGATGCATCTTTTATTTCACCACCGATGTCCTAACTTGACAAGTTTTTTGACATCTGAACTTTTTCCTCAACCTCCAAACAATCAGTAGACATATGCTGCAAAGTGGTTGATTTTCTTTCCAAAAGAGGCAAGGACAGCTCAGGAGGAAACGTGGCTGCATAATATATTTTAGCAGCATTCTCAAGAGGTTGGAATTCCTTAGGCATGTTATAATAAAAGCTTGTGAATATTTTGTTAAAACTAGATATGGCCTCACCCTCATGTCTCTTCAGGGAATAAAATTCTGAAAGTATTTGATCTAGTGGCCTTCTCCCACCCCAAAACTTTAAGAACGTGCAATAAAACACTTCCCAAGTATTGATGGACTTAGGCTGCAAGTGCTTGAACCATTCTTTAGTATCTACTTGCAAGGACTGGGCGAAATCCCTCATGTAGACATCATCATGTTCTATCTCAAAAAGGTTAGAGAAATGTTCAAAGGCTTGTAAATGTTTCTCAGTAGTGAAGCCTTTGGGTTCTCCATCAAATTTGGGGAGGTACTTGTAATGTTTCGTAGGAAAATCATGGAGGATGGGAGGTAGTTGTAGCTGCTTGCACCATCTTGGAGAAATGGGAGAGACTAGGTTAGGTTCAATAGATACACTATCATCCGAGGTTTCATGAATTTCATAGGGGTGACCTTTGACGTCATGGGCCTCCAGAGAAACATCTAGGTCAAAACCATATGTACAAGACAAAGCAATGCTTTCGGTTCATAAAGAAGGATAAACAAGAATATACTCATAGCTCTGTTTAGAATGAATTGAACCATAGAAGGTTGTTTTGATAAATCTAGGGAGGGATAAGAACAAACCTACAAGACAAGACAAAGCTTCTTGGAAGAAACGTAGACTCGAGCATATTAACCTTTCACCGTGCATTCTCGGGCCTTACAAGGGGTTCATTTTTTTTTTGGATGGAGCTTTCCCTTATTTTTTTTGACCATTTGATTTTTGGGTCGTACCACCAGCGGAGTTGCTAAAGTCTAAACCATTCAAGAGTGGAGTAGCGAGGTGAAAAGTGCTCAACCTTCTTGATGTCTGATCATTGTTCACCATCAACAACTATATATAAAACCATGTCATTTTTCCCATGGATGATCTTCAACCTCGTTCCCTAGCAATAGCACCATTTTGTTAGCACCGGGATTGAGCCTGAAGGCTGAAGGAAGGCCCACTCTTGGGTAACAGCAGAACAGCTTTAGACTGCGCCTCGGGCCTTGCGCAGTCAAAGAGGGATCTCTTGCTTGTCTTCAGGATTAATCTATGTAAGATATTTTATCAAGGATGCCTAGGAGGCAAGACTCCTGAAATGGGACAAAGTATATTAATGTGAGATGCAGGTGGTATTATCAGGGCAAGGGACCATTGGCAATAGAGTCAAAAACCTGAGTAAGGAACATTTGCATGAGGAAAAGAATGGCGCGGAGTTGCAAACATACGCAAGATAGCCATCGATCTTGCAATCAGAAAATATTTCATGGGTGGTTAGGGGATGAGAGAGAATAGCCCATCACCCGGAGTACTAGCAAGATGAATTCCATGCGACTTTAGAAGAAAACTTGATAAATGTATGAAACAACAAGCGGAGCATAGCATGTATGAATTCCGGACTGTTATACACTCAGTTATAGACATGAAAGAAATCAATGAACTGGAATGAATATAGGATGTACATTTCATGTAAAAAAATACATATTGAAAGAATCAATGACACATGAATCTCTGTCTTAAGAAACAACTCTTCCTCCGCAATTTTATTCATAACACACGCACTAGATCTTATTTTACAACAAAGAACCTCATCCCTTGAAGGTTTCCCAACCCTCCAGCTAACTCTTTTTCCCCCTATTGGGAGTGCATTTATAATACTTCAATGTTGAGATTATTCTCCAAAACAAACCTAAGAAACTATTTACAGTCACAATCATGCATTAACCATATAGTGAGTGGAACTATTGCCACGATTTACAAATATAAACAAACATCATGGAGCAAGTGGGTGCACTTAGCCCAGGTGACAGCTTGACGTGCTCGACCGTTATTATGGATCATGAGGATAATTCCCCCTTCTCTATTTGAAGCGTGTGTTTCTGGTGTGTTCAAATGCGGCTTTCTACATGGGCGCACATTGGTAGGGAAGTTTGTAACTTTCCCCTGCTCAACTTCATCTGCCACCTCTTTCTTCTCTGGGTAACACTGTTGGACGTGGGGTCCAAAAGAAAGGCGTCACTACTTCTGGCTGAGGAAATCCTTTTCGGTGGCTTGTCATTCTTGTACTCCTCACCCTCAACGAGGCAGGATTTCCAATAGGAAATAATGTGTATCATATCTACACTAGCCCCATCACCCTTGGTAAGTGGACTTCACAAATAGGGCCGTGCAGGCTTTAGACCCCTGATGCTCTCATCCAAACAAATGATTATAGAGGCAGTAGTCTAAGACTGTTTCCTTCTATGGAGGCTTTGGGGGCAGCGATGGTATCAGGGGTTCCTGAAAAAACACTTATGGGGAGTAAGTCTCCTGGCACCGCGTCGTCGGGGGTGGGGGTATCTGAAGGTTGGTGTATCTCTCAAAATTATTCACATCTGGGCCCCGATGGCTGGTGTCATCCTTGGCATGAAATACCAAGGTGGAGGGTGAGTGTGGAAATTTTCTCACCAACCATCAGCACCCCCAGATGAACAAGCTTTTCAAACTAAATCACCATCGCCAAACTCTTTGCGATTCTGTAGATTCATGATGAAGCAGAAACTTGGGTTCTAGAAATATGTTAGAAGATCCCCAACATTTTGAAGGAAGTATATATAAGGATTTGAAACTGACCTTTGCAATTATTGGTCAACATTCCCGCACATTTTGTCATCGATTGTTTTTGGTATCAGCATATGTGAGGGCGCAAGCAGAGTGATCCTTTACCTACTGGGGATCTAGTCCCATCATTTCATCGGCTGTGGAACCTTACCATCTGCTGTGGGAAGTATTTTTGGATGCCACCTCATACAATGGATCCATGCTGCAAAGCTCATGAAGTGAACGCTCCCATGCTTCTTCGTTCTGTGATGTAGGAATTAGAATGGTTTTCTCACTCATGTTGGCCTTTCCCTGTGTGAGTAGCGGGTTCACTAGTTAATTTCCTTACTTTTGCAGGCCAACTTACACAAAAGCTACCTATCTTTGCGCAATGTGACTCTGCCACAGGGATGATTTCACCTATATGCACGCTACAAGTGGCATCTAGGAATTAGCCAATTTATTGGGAGGCATATTACACGTATGGACGTCTCTTCCTTTGTCATATCCACATTGCATGTGATACCTGCAGCATTGAGGCCTCCTCAACCCTATGATTTGGGGGGAAACCTTTCACATCCACCGTCCACATTTCTTCACCTAGGCCACCAATTTCATCTTTCTTGATACAACAAGCATCTTTGGATCGTGACGTATTCTTACCCGTCTATCGGGATCGACCCCTTCATGCAACCATCGATCCGAGTGGGTCCTACCACCTCTTTGTGAACCAGGATCATGACGCTGTCCATGCTAGTTCGGATTTCAAAAATAATCTTGACTGTATATCCATTCCCTTCTTTGTCATGACCATCGATATTTGCAGCCGGTATGACTTTTCATGATTTGAAATCGTGACTTTATCTGCATAAGTCTGGTTTGCGAAATCGGCTGAGACCGTAGATCTGCTTCTGATTTCATCTCTGTCGTCGAACTTTTATGGATTTTAACCATTTCACGATTTGGAAAATCTCCTTTCATTGAGCATTTTTTCTCAACGAAATTATTTCGGGCCATTGATTGGGCTTTGCCTTGATCTTGGCCTTTCATATGTTTGGCTGCTTTAACGGACTCAGCTAAAGCAAAACTTTGACCGTTCTCATGCGTCTTGGGCCAAAATTATGATCTATCATTTCTCTTCTTCCTTGTGATCCCATATCACTATGTTATGACGCCTATCTCTATCATCCATGCTGTCGTGAGCCTTTACCTCCAGAAGAGTCTATCATCATAGATTGATCTCTTTTCATCGTATGACGGTTCTAAAATGTGGACCATGCGCCTCTAATAACCTGAAGGGTGTTCACATAATGTTTAAATGAATGGAACCCTTCTTGAACTCTGTCAAGCCTCTAAATTGACTATTTCAAATGGAGTGTTAACACCATGCATCTCTTTCCCCTTTTAGGTCAATCGGGAATTCGTGGGGTAAGTATTAAAGTTACTTTGATACTGTAACATGGAATATATGATAAAGTAATCAAATCATATTATTCTATACCAATAAAACTAATCTAGAGAAAATAAAAATAAGAAATTGCAAAAACTGAAAAAAGGACGCGAATCCCCCAAGGGGGGATGGGGAATGGGATTGAAAGAGCCTATTCGGAAATAATTTTTATTATCAACAATTAAAATATCAAAAAAATGATATGAATCCTCTTGTTCCTTATATAGTATGAAACCAATCATTTAAAAAATTCCAAAATTAAAGATTACAGTCAAAAGGGAGACCCCTAGGGGGTTTTGGATGGCCCAAAAACCACTTCCAAACATCAGCTTCTCCTCCTTCTGTTATAGCTTATAAAATATAGAGATATTATTAGAATTAAATATTCCCAAAATAACTTTGAAATTACCTTTGGGTCATCATACTTTAAACCCAAAAAAAACTAAATTAAAACTAGTTAAAACGGTAAAAAAGGAACCAAGGAAATCAAGCTTTCCTTGGGGTCTTGGCTTGTCTTTGGGGAAGAAAATTTTATATGCAATTATTGGTGGATTTTATCTTTTAAAACATAAATACAAATCTAATGCATGAAAACTATGGATTCTCTTTAAATTGCCATGCAAAACGGACGATTTCCCTAGATCTAGATCTAGAATGCTTATACAACTTTTTAGGAATGAGATATAGATTATGAGCCTTGAGAAAATAAATCTATGTTAATTTTTAATTCAAAATAATATATCTGAATAATATCAAATCTTGTAAATGAAGGAACCAGATAAAATTTTGATTTTTAGAAGGAGGAAGAGAGAGAAAGAGTGTTGGAAGCCTGGGAATGTTGGGCTTTTGAGTCTGCTTTAGTGGAATACTGAGGGACTATGTCCTACAAAATATCATGAAGATGAGAAATATGCAATCTAGCTCAACCCATTCTATAAGTGAGATCACCTGCAACTTAGAAATCCTTGCACAAACAGATGGTTAAATCATGGGTGTTGCTAGGAAAAGACAATTAGAAAGCATGCAATTAAACTTAAAATACATGCAACTCCAAGAGATATGAAAAAAATGAAAAGTAAGAGCATAAATCAAACTAGAATAATATCTTACCCCAACAGAATGGAGCTCTCTCCTTTAGGGCCAACAATTAACCAAAAAAAAGCAAAGATCAATAATACAGATTATACCTCATAAGAACTTGACAATCACCATCTACACATGAAAATATTTACACCATAGATCTTGCCTCCAAATCTTCTTTATTCCAAAAAATAGTACACAATAAAATATAAACAACAACTCAATCCAATTCTAACTCTCTTGGAAGAGGAAAACTGAGCTTTATTTATAGCAAAAACAGGAAATCTAGCTCGGGGGGGCAATTCCCAAGGAGAGAGAGACTGTAGCTGCATGTGGAGTGAATTTGATCTTGATATGACTCTAACTGAGCCTGATATGAGTCTCACTGAGTGCAACTATCAATCAGAGAGCTGATCGGACTAACACCTCAACTGGTTAACTGAAGCATCCACCAAAACTCATCCAGATGGGCCCACATGTGTGGAGGACAGAGGGAGGGCACAATTTCCAAGATTGCATGTAGTAATGCACTCCCTGTTTAGCCCAGATCCCCTCCTTCTGTCAAGGGATGGTAATATCCACTCAATCCTAAGTCGATGAGATTGATTTCAGTCAAATCAAAGCAAATCTCACTAATTTAGGATTTGGGGTTTTCTCCATTATTTAATTAATTCATTAATTAAAATAATCAATATTTGATTTTTTGGGATTTTTTACCTGAGTGATGGAAAAATCACTCAAAACTTAAAGAAAAATGGGTTTATGGGTTTACAGAGTGGTATGAGCTTGAAAATGAGCACCCCCATGATTGAAACTGATTTTTTAGCTCACTTTTATTACAAAAACAATTTTCCCAATTAGACTATTAAAAAATAGCCTAAGTTTTGTGGAAAAAAAAATTAATAAAACTTAAAAAAAAATAAAATTAAAACCTAGGGGACCTTAGACATGTTCATATAACTCAACCATGATGCCCATCATTTTTGTACATTGACACATAGACTCTAAAAACTCAATAGGCCTAAATTCCAAGCCGACCACCCCAACTTTGGAGGTATTGAGTGAAAAACTCAGAAATTATGAGTCATTTATTCAACAACCTATAATAAACAAGGGAAAAAACACCATGGGCTAATCGGATTGACAACTAAAGTCTAAGAGACCGATTCTTTTATAGAAACTATCATGATAGAACATTTTATTACAACACCCCTATGGGGTATGAACATGTGATATAGTACAAAAAGCACTTCCCAAAAGCACTTCTGAAGGTCTTCAAAAGTCCGAACAAATCATCTTTGTTCGGTTCACCAGGCTGACTTGATAAAAACCACTAAGTACAACTTAGGTGGTAACAGAGAGGTCAGTTGGAAATTCCCACCAAGGGTTGTCTTTGTGCAAGTAAATTTATCAAATTTCATGGATCCATTCTTTGGTAAGTTGTTCATCTACTCATGACTTCAGGTCTCCATAGAGTATTCACATGTGTGAAATAGGAGTCTGCCAAAATGGGAAGAAATATGTTTTGATGTTCAAAAGAGGCTGAGAATTATTTTGAAATGCTTGCTAGAGGTTGTGTGTGTGTCAACAGATTTATCTTGTGATATGGTATTGTTCATTATTGAAATGACTATCTAGCCATGCTTGTAGGTTTCCTTATGGTGGTCAAATGAGGGAGAAATTAATCTGCCAAAGTAGAAGAAAAATTGTTTTTACAAGTTAATTTTTTTTCTAAGTGTTAAATTAAATAATTTGGAAGCCTATATGCTAATGTGGACAGTACTGAAGACAAGATACTAATGGTGTATGGACAGAGTGGAGATATGTTGGAATATATTAAACCCACTCACAACTTAGGATAAAATAATTAATCATTATTTGATTAATTATTCACCCACTAGCTTAATTAGTTGGAATCCACTTGCACCTTAAAGTCAATACATTCCATCTATATCCTAGGAATGACTTATTTCTAATTCTGGGTTGATCTTGACCACTTTTTGACCATCCATAATTAGTATACAACACTTTAAGCAGATTCTGCTTTATTCTTCTTTTTCTGCTTTTCTATGGTTAAGATAAAAGCTAATCAACTAGGAGATTGGTAGTTTTTGTTTCCAACCCATCCTCCATTATTTTTTATCCATTCTCTAGGATTAGCATGTTTTTTCCATATCCTTGACAACTCACTCATGCTTTTTCCAACTCATGAGGTCCTTGATATATTTGGGAAGTGCTTTAGCCACCTATGGGGGTTTGTTATATTTTTGTAAGTCAGCCTTTTTGAGATTTATGAGTTGTTTCCATACAATTCAATTTTCCTATGAGGTATGTACTATTTATGTACACTATTATTCATCACTATTCAATGGAAGGATACACACCAATATTCATCTCTTCATTCATGTGATTCATTCTCTTTTCTTCTCTCTATTTTTCCTGTGTATGCTTGTGAGAATTCTTAGTAGCAAGATCTATTTCCTATGCTTCTTGTTAGCATCATTTCTCATAGCATTGATCTATTATTTATACATGGTATTAGAGCTACAGGGAGAAAAATCTTTCCATATTCTAAATGGAATCAAAACAACAAGGTTGATCAAGTTCTATAGAGTTGAGGAGTGCATTCAGTCTCCTATCCCTCTTTGAAGAAGAGCTTGTCTCGCTTACAAGATTTTCTCCTAGTTTGTTTTACAGGTTGCAAAGAGTATCTCCTAGAGCATATCAACAACTTCAATATGGATTAAAAATTTCCTCTACTATCTCCTTTCAACTATGCTGTTTGGAAGCCAAAGATGAGTGCATACTTGAAGAGGCAATGTCTCTTTGATGTCTCCATTGGTGCATTTAGCAAACCGGATCTTATGAAGAGAATATTGATTGGCTTAATAATTGTGATAGAGATTATGGATTTATGTGTTTGGGAATGTCTCCAAATATACATCATCTCATAGATTCTGCTGAGTATCCATTTGAGCTTTCAAAGAATTTGGACAAAGCTTTTGGTTTGTAGGAAATAGAAGATGAAGCATGGAGCGAACCTATCATCTCCTCTTGTTCTCTATCTCAATATTTATTGGCCTCTACATTCTCTTATGAAGTTGATAATGATGAATAAGTGTCTCATACAGTTCATGTTGCTGCTGCCCTCTTTGATTCAAATGGTTATTCCTTCAATCAATAAGAAAATATTGAAGAGCCATCCTTTTATGTGTCTCTTGAAGGTGATTTTTCTTCTTGTGATACTAATGATGAAAAAGAAGTAACATACCTCTCTCATTGATGGTGCACAACCCAATGATTTCCAAGATGTTGGCTTAGCCAAATCAAGCCTTATTTGTGTCATACCACTTACCTTACTTGATATCATGTTCTTCAAAATATCCTCCTTTGTTCTTGGCATCAATACTCAGAACCTTCTTGAATATTGTGAACATCTCATTCTTTTCTCCTTTCATACAGAGGATTCATTACTAGTGTATTCCCATGAGTCTATTGATATGATTATATGTGATACTTTGGATTCTGATTTAGAAGAATATTTGCAGGTTGATACACATATCATACCACCATCCATACCATCTACCATACCTCTGAATAATCCTAAGACTATACAAATCCCAAGTTCACTAGTTGATTCCTCATTGGCCTCTTATGCAGCGATATTTATCTTACATGGTTTGAAGTATTTAATATATTTCATTGGTTGGTTATCCATGTCCTTAGTCATATTTGGACTTATATTAAAAATGTTCGGATCTGTTCTAAACGCTTATGGTTCAGATCTTATGCCCATCCATCTTTCAGATTTTTACACTTATCAGTTTTCCTCAGTTGCTCATAATTTTCCTAGTCTAGCCCTATATCCTCATCGAGACACTAAATCCTTTTTACTTGCTGTTCCATATGGTAATATTTCTGATATTTCATAGTTTTATCAGCCTCATATCAGATCTATATAGGTGCTACATCATATTGGAAGATTGACATGTGATTCACATCACAATTTTGCAGCTATTCAGGGAATTGGGTGTCAAATAAATTTCCTTATTTTTTGTACTCTTTGGGAAGGAGTATGCATAGATATATTTTCCATTTCAGATTATGTTTACAGATAAGAGTTTGAAATCAACAAGAATCATTTATATAATGATCCTACTTCATTAGTTGATGAGAGACAAGGAGTCTCTCTTCTTCCTTCTTGCAGGTTCTACACTCTAGCGCAAGATCATGGAGTTCATGATTTCCTCAGCAGGTCCTTCATCCAGAAGCAGTTCATTCAGCTAATTAAATTGAAGATAAATATATGTTGAAGATATATTTCAATTTTTCTTCCTTGTCCTTTCTTGATGGAGGATTTTTCCCATGTGGTTTTGCCTCTTTCCTCACTTTTCTGGACATATTAATTGTTAAAGGGTGACCATAGCCTTGTTGTTGGGCCCTATATGCATCCATATTTGTTGTCATACCATCATAAAGTCAGAATTATAGGGGGGTGTTGGAATATATTAAACCCATTCACAACGTAGGATAAAATAATTAATCATTATTTCATTAATTATTCACCCACTAGCTTAATTAGTTGGCATCCACTTGCACCTTAAAGTCAATACATGCCATCTATATCCTATGAATGAGTTATTTCAATTCTATGTTGATATTTACCACCTTTTGACTATCCAAAATTAGTATACAGCACTTTAAAGTAGATTTTGCTATATTCTTATTTTTTTGCTTTTCTATGGATAAGATAAAAGCTAGTCAACTAGGAAACTGGTAGCTTTTGTTTCCAACCCATTCTCCATTAGTTTTTCTCCATTTTCTAGGATTAGCATGTTTTTTCCATATCCTTGAAAACTCACTCATGATTTTTCCAACTCGTGAGTTCCTTGATATATTTGGGAAGTTCTTTAGCCACCTACGGGGGTTTGCTATATTTTGGCAAGTCATCCTTTTTGAGATTTATGATTTGTTTCCATACAATTAAATTTTTCTATGAGGGATGTACTATTTATGTACACTGTTATTTGTCATTATTCAATGGAAGGATACACACCAATATTCATCTCTTCATTCATGTGATTCGGTCTCTTTTCTTCTCTCTATTTTTCCTATGTATGCTTGTGAGAATTATTAGTAGCAAGATCTATTTCCTGTGCTTCTTCTTAGCATCATTTATCATAGCATCAATCTATTATTTATACAAGATAGGGATGCCGTATGTTTTATGTGGAATGAATTGCTGAGTACAGAATGAATACTTGCTGATTAATATTTTTGATGTGTGTTCCTATGGTAAACTTTAGAAGAGTGAGATTTATCAATTCTAATTTGTAATCTGAAATATGTATAGGGAGGTTGGGTGGAGCTGGGAAAAGACTTATTGGTATTTTGACAAGTTGAATCTTGTTTGGATGTTGTAGCATCCCAGTCAATTGTAACCAAATGAACCATTCTGGTGGGTGGTGCCATCTTATGGGTTGTAGCCCATATTGGAGATTAAAGTCTCCACTTATATAAAGATTACAAAACTATATCTTGTATCCCTTGTGCAATGCCTTGATAGCGATGTGCTTAATTGATGAATGACAATGTGCCTAGTTGATATTTTTCTTTGCTAAATATGTTGTTGAAGCAATTGTGAAATAATGATATAATATTGGTAGAAAAAGTTGAAAATTAGTTGAAGCATTGGCTCAGTGATTCACCCCCCCCCCCCCCTCTTAGTGAGCATTGTGTCTAACAGACTGAATTTTTCATTGATGTCGACAAGTGTTGTGAAATGGAATTTGATTTACTCATAAGGAGACCTTGATAGTTTAGGAATTGGAACACTAGGTGGCCCAAATGGTCCAAATGAAAGTTTTCCTTCTACTATGGAAACTGATTAACATGGTGTCGACAAGCAATATCTTAGTGTAGCATCGGGTCTATAAAAAATGAATTGGCTAGAGTCATTGTTGATTGGACCCTCTTGTTGAAATTAATCTGGTTTAAATAAAATGAGGGAGTTGCAGGGTTGTTAAATTCGTTCGTAAGGTATATGACCCAAAGAATAAAACTGTTATTTTGAGCCTCAATGTTAGTTTGTGTCCCCCAAAAAAGGATGCATGCTTACCTTTTATGAATTTACAGCCAGATGATTGTTGGAGAGTATGAATGATCTCTCTAGTTTTGGATATGGTTGATAAAGAAATTTAGGCTCAATTTGTACTTAATAAATTTCAACTATAGCAAATGTGCCAAAGATAGATGAGTCAGGCGGTACAACAGACGGACGATTCCATGCACATTCTCACATTATGCTTTAAATGATGGAAGGGTTGAGTTTTTACCATGGAGACTCCATAGACACTTTGTGTGCTTATCAAAGAGGGACTAGGGGGTAGCTGATGCATCTAGTTGATAGTTTTTATAACTAAAACACTTCTTTTAGACATGGTACCCCTTCACCTAGACCCAACAAATTTGTAACACAAAATAAATTTTTAAATCTGAGTAGAGTTGTGAAGCTTCAACAGAAATAGAAGCCTGCTCTAACTCAGCAAGGATAATTATTAATGCCATTACACACTAGTGGAAAATGAGAGATTAGTGACCAAATAAATGACCAAAATACGCATATCAATGACCACTTTTGGTTTGGCGATTGTTGGTGGCTAATTTACAGTCTTTTATTACGCGACCAAAATTGGTCATTTTTATTTTGGTCATTTATAGCTTGACAGTTAGTCATTAATTTGGTCATATATTTGGTCATTAATTTGGTCATATATTTGAATCAATGACCAAATATATGACCACATTTATGACCAAATTAATGACCACATGACAGACTAGAATATGACCAGATTTGGTCACGTAATAAAAGACCGTAAATTAGCCACCAAAACTGTTTTTTGGTCATTGATATGCAAATTTTGGTCCATTTTTTGGTTGTTTATATCTTATTGTTTGGTCATGTATATCTCAATTTGTGGTCATTTTATATGTGAATTTTGGTCATTAGTCTCATTTATTAGTCACTAATTTAGTCATTTTTAGTTGTTTTATGTGTGGTTATTATATTTTTGTAGTTTTAATGGTGTCCATTATTAACCAATATAAATTTTTAATATGATATTATGTCTAAATTAAAAAAAGAATCATACATTATTTATCATCATCTACTATACATGTGAATTATGCAATGTCACATTTATTAGTTATTTACAACACTTATAAATAATATAAAGTACAACATATAAGTTTTAAATCACACAAATTATATTATATAAAATGTCAAGTATTACAATAAATATGATTTTTCTCAAAAACTATCTCCATATAACTTTACATGAAAATCATATAGTACATCAATGAATTTTCAAAATATTACAATGGTTAAACCATCCCACTTGTACTTGGCTGCTAAGCCATACTTAGATCATGTGGTAGCTTCAAAACCATACTTGAAAGCTTGAAACCCTCACCAACAGAATTTTCCTACTCAATGGAAAAGCCTCGGCAATAGGCTCTTCATACTCTATGGCCCACTTTCTGAGCTTTCTATCTGCGCACATGCTTCTGTATCTGCACTACACATGCTTCTGAGCTTTCTGAGCTTTATATCTACGCACGTGCTTCTGTATCCACACTGCAGCAGCCTACCTCCTCGTGTTGTTATAAATTCTGCGAATAAGATTACCTACAAACAACACATGTTAAGCAATAAATTTTGTTGTTCACTAAAAAAAGAAAACAAATAACTGAAAAATGTACATAGTAACTTCATAAGATTTAACATGACAAAAAGAAACAATTTCGACAAACAACAGGTGTACTCAAAATGCATAAACATTTAGAACTAGCAGACCTACATATACATGAACATGAAATACTTTTCCATAAGGCCTGAAGATTAATGGCAGCATTGGGCAAAGCAAGAAATTATTTCCGAGAAGTATATGAATGAACTTTGCACTGAATATTTTTTTTTCTTCTGAATTTCCCAATACCTCAGTTCTTCTAACATCTAATTCAACCATTTGACATGCTCTAAGGTTGACATGGATTCATTGATTTATCACAAATTGAAAAAAATATTGAGCTGCATAAAGGACTTCAAATTTGATAATATTGAACATAACACTTGATACCACACTATAAAGGCCAAAGAGAAGGTAATTGAAATCTATAACTATGATCCAAGCAACCTTTAAAAAATAAAACCTACTCATGACTAAGATAACTCAAATTTTAATATAAACCATGAGAAGAACTCAACCATATGATCATTTCTATTTTATAATAACATCTATGATAAAACAATACATGTATGAAGTTCCTGCTTTTGAAAACACATCACGCCTAGAACAATCTTGGTGATCCTTGTTATTATTGCTTGGATTTTTAAAGAATTCAAGCAGTGGAACCTAAATGAATTAGAACACAATATTGTCAAATACCAATGGTAGACAATCCAATGAAAAAAACTTGACAAGTAAATTTTTTGCTAAGAAAGTAATGCTTTCATAAAAGTAACAAATATGCTAAAAAGAAGACAATAAAACTCCTCCAGACCAAATACACAACATGAATACATACAAGAACTTGATACTTTTCCACTTAGTTGCAAACAACGACACAATCATGATAGCTGGCAATATATGTATTCTGGAAACTTTTGCAAACCATAAAAATAATAAATACTATCAATATCGGCTAAACAAGTTACATTTCTTTTACAAACCAATATAAATTAAACTACAAGACTTTATATTGCAATGTCCCTCACTTAGGGTTGGCAAATACAATTGGTGAAATTCCAAAGATAGGATCGGGTCTCTTTTCCCCAACAAACTAGAAAACTGTGTAAACTCTTCAAAATACAAACACAAATGGTAATCAAGTATAGGACAGTACATACTTCTTTGGATAGTGTGACATCATTATACGATATACATAACCCAAGTTCATCCACCAGCGTTTCCGTTGATTACTTTCAGGGAACTGAAGAACTACTTATAATCTGTATGCTTATCAAACCTTGGTACATGAACACGAATATTATTAGCACAGACCCATATAAACCCAATCCAGGTGACTTTTGAGAATGTGTTTCATGGAGCTCAAGGTTGTAGACCATGACTTTCAGTATCTGGTTTATTGGTAGTTTGTCTGAACTTGAGATATGCATCCTTGAGGATTGCAACCTCAAGGTGCATTTAAGACCCAGCTTTAGATGGGTTTGTGCTATTGTCCATATTCATAGAACCATCTAGATTCAACAAACTATTATCTGTGCACACACATAAAGAGATTATGGATCATATTCACCCCCACCCAGACTGTAAAATGCACTCCACTTCTCTTAGTGCAAATAGCATGGAAACATATTCCCAAAAAATGATACTGGAAAAATTGGCTTGCTCTAATACTCTACTAAACATGCATGGTCATTAAGAATACATACAGTAGGATATTTCATTTTCAAATGTAAACTGCACTGTATGGTATATACAGGCCCTAGGGAAAGAAAAGCAAGGAAGTTGAGGCTCAGTTGTGGATGGAATAAACACTCACTGATATTTTTTAATTTGAATAGATTGGAAGGTTAGACTCACAAATTGCCAATACAACAACTTGTACTCTGCCAAACATTTTCTATTCTTCACACAAAATATCCATAATTTGCAGTATCCTAGCTAAATAGCCGAGGTACACACAGCTACTCCCCAGGTACATGACAGGGTGCACCCAAGTGTGAAATGAAACAAACTGACCTATTGGGGAATGCACCAAGCATCCCATAACAAAATTTGGTGTGTCTCTTATGAGAGGACCATCCTCAGTTCATCAAGGAGTTGCTGATGCTCATGATAATAGGGACAGATACCTGAAACTATGTGGGATGGTCTTGTAACGAGCAGTACTGATCAGTGACCAATTACTAGTGATTTATGTCTCATGATAAAATGTCATTGAACATGTTTTGTAGTTATTTATAAATTTAAAATTATGACTAGTGTTGAAGCTTGAATCATTAAATATAAAAATTTTAAAATTTAAATTAAATAATGAATGTCAACACACACACACACACACACTGCACACATATACAAGTGATGCACACACACACACCTAAATTTCAAAACTATCACATCCACAACAGCACCTATGCACCGTGGCTACCTTGGTTCTTAGTCTTTAAATCAAAATCAGAATCCTGGTAATTTTGCATAATAGAAATTTGCATATCCTAAATAAACAAGATTTGAAGTAGCAACCACTTTATCTGGAAAATTCCACCCCCGTTTTAATTATATTCATCATGGAAAAAGTTAATAGATAAAATGGAAATTGGCCAATTCGTTTCTAAGATTATGCCATGGCATTTCCAAATTTCTGCAATCATCTTGAGTAAAGGACAAGAATAGATAGCAACTTGTACCCATCAATACTATAAAAATGATAAAAGATGCTCGACAATGATCACACCTTCAAATGCATGAGTTAAGCACTATCTAGACAATTAAAAATCTACATACTACCTTGTAGTAAGTACAATTATGTACTCTTTCTTTAATTTTTACCTCACCTTGAGAATCAGCTGCAAAACTGTCAACTGTGGCAACAAAGTTTAAAATGTCAACCTATAACAACATCCATGCAGTTGCCCTTTTCTCATAAGACATTTTTCTCAAACAATAGAAAAAGGGATACAAAGCAATAATTTTTAGAATGTCACACAAAGTTTAGCAGGAAGCCATACTTTAAACACTGAAGATGACATCATTAATCCATGAAGTTATGCAACTGCAAGATGAACAAAATAGATGGTCAACGATAGCTAATTCTAGGTAGAGTATGCTATAACTCAGATTGTTGGTATCAATTCTAAGTTATAATATAATTTGTATAAGTAATCCTTCAGGTCAAGTAAAAATAAAAGTTTATTGGATCTTCAGGTCAAGTAATAATAATAGAAATAATGAGTGCATAATATCAAATCTTGCTTTCAATGCTTTGATTAACAAGCTATTAGAAGAAAAGTTAATATTTCAGGGTATCTCCTATGAGCATATTTATAGGGAATACAATTTCAAGACCAATCTGTTGTCATTAGAGGCTCTCCCTAAGAGAAGGAGAGCTCATCATCCAAGAAATCAGAGACAAGGTGACAATGGTCAAAGTTCATCTTATGCTTCAATAAAAATCTCAGTTTAAGACTTTAAGTCTGTTGATGTATTGACCTGTTTACTGCAGGGGGGTTTTGAGTCTTTTAATTGTCTTATTTTGATGGTCAGATAACTGTTTATTATCTTCCCTATCAATTACCTTCTTCAGTTTTGGTTCTGGTTGACAATCAGAGGTCACAGCTTCATCCATGTAAATTTGGAATTCTGCCCAAAAATATCAAATATATGTTTTTCCTTCGAAAAAAAAAGGGTAATCAATTTTACAAACAAACCATTTAGTGCTCTTGTTGGTCCACTGCTAAGTTTCTAGTTTCATTCTTGGAGTTCATGTCAAACAAAAACCTTGTAATTATTAAAAAGGAGTTGCATATCAAAAAATAACAAAACAATCAAATCTTTTAAATATTTCATACCAAAAGGAGGGAAAGCATCCAAAAAGATGTTCTAGGGCTATTTCCCGTTTCTCTTACTCCCATAATTTAAAACATGGGGGAATTACAGTGTTTCTGGTAACAAAAGATGGGAACCAGTTAATACTGAAATTTAGTAAGAACCCTTGAGAAGACTTCAACCCCCAACCTAAGAAATAAAATATTAAACTTAGCAACACTCAAGTTAAGGCTTTGATGAAGGAGGAGTTGATAATGCTTATCGAGCACCGATTCAAACTGCTTAGTCATCAATCCTCCATTACCTTTGATACTATTATGGGAGGATTTTCAGTCATAAAGAATTGAGCAAAGTTATGGACGGCTACAGAAAGAATATTGCTTGTATAACCATTATTAGAGCTACAAGAAGTTATCATAATTTTAACTTATTTGTTGGATAGTTCTTGTTGTTATCCAACATACCATGACTGAACAAAGCTCCAAAGAGTGAATGCAACTACACCAAAATAAACATTCATGAATATATCTGATTATTCTTAAAATCAAACTGACAACCATAAAAGTCTAGACCATTTCTTTCGAAAATAATACAACTTGATCCTAAGAATGAAGGTGAGATGAACAAGACAATCATATATAATGAACCCAATGATGGTTCCCTTAAGCGATAATACCTAAAGAAATATAGCCTTGGAAGACCTTATATAATTTGAACCTGAGATGACTCAACTATTAGTCACAAGATAGAATCTAGGATAATGCAAAAATAAAAATTCAGGAATCGTACTTCTGATTATTTCCTTGTAAAACTGGAAATGTGCAGATCTGGAACATTTTTTTGAATAGTGGCAATAAACTCTACAATAGTTGTTTTGAACTAAGAGTAATGTAAATAACTTCTGGACTGAATGCACTGTCATAAAAAAACAATCTTTTGAACATTCAACGAAATAGAGAAGAGAACCCATACCTGTAAACATTTAGCATGTCCAAGAAAATTAATGATATCTGAGGTAGAAAGAATGTCCCAAGAGAAATTGCCACACTTGTATTTGTCTATCAAGCCATAAAACAAAAATGCTAATTTCAGTTCCAGTGTAGTTGATGCCATACACAATATAACATCATGAGCAATATAACTTATAAGTTTCTGTTTTTTTTCTTTTTCCGTATGTAAGGACAACAACATTTATCTTGATGTTTGTTTAGAACTTTGCTTGGGCTCTTAATTTCTCTTAGTCGATATGCCCAAATCTAATCAGGCTATGAAGACATGCATCTTTTAGATTTTAAGTAATGAAAAACAATACAATTCTTTTGCTGAGAGAAAAACAACAAGAGATAAAGAAACAAAACATTGCAGGTGATGTATGCAAATGATCAATGATTGGACCCAATATGTTGTCTAATTTGCATTACAATAACTCTGTACTGGCCCCAAATATTGTACCTGAACTTCTATGACACAACCACATCTTCATTTACCACCCAATGGAATAACTTATAAATGTAATTCAAACACAAACATGAAGTGACCAAAATTCTCTAATAGTAGCTACCTGGTGATGTGTTTTAACAAGGACTTTGATATAGAAAATAACTTCATCTTCAAGAAATAGGTGAATAAACTAGTAATACCACTGACATATTACAAAATAATCTATTTTGATAGCAAGTAATTACTTTCAAAAATCTTGTACAAAATCAAAGAAGAAAATCAATAAACATAAAAGCCGCAAGTTACAAAACATTAATGTTCAACAAGATAAAACCATATACCTGCATAATGTTGAGCATTGTTCTAATAACATCCCGATCCTTCAGATAATCAACACTTTTCCTGGCTTGGCCTATGATTTCATCCCATTTCTGCACAACAAGAAGCTGATAAAATGCAACAAAATAAGTTATATGCCAGAGTTTCTTCAAAATATTAAATTATTTGAATAATGAGGAGAGCAGAAAGAATGATAAAAGAACCTGATTTGGAAGCTCCATTATCCTTTGAAGATATTCATCTCGTTTTTTAGGATCTGATTAAGCTTGAATCATATGCCCTACCTAAAAAATGACATGTTCGACATTAAGCATATTATAACTGTATACACTCAAATTTCTACAACTCGTTAAGGAAAAAAAGAATTCAACAACAAAATCAGAATTCAACACAAAAAATACTCAATCTCCATATAGATTCATAAAATGTGTGTATCTGATGGGGATGAAGATCAACAACTGTTGATGCAAGGCCTGTTAAAAGTTCAGAAACATATGTCTCTGCCTCTCCAACCTGCATATTTAGTTAATTAATAATAGCAGTTCAAATGTTGGGGTCTTTTCCAACATGAATATAGCCTCATTATAGCCTTATACAATATAGAAAAAATAAGAGACACTACATGAATATCAGGCCATTGAATCCAAGAATAATAAAGCAAATCCGGAAAATGTAGTATGTGGAAAGGAAAATCAATCTCTTCCTTCTTCAGCTGGTTCTATTTTAAAAGGATCATGTTGTTTGAACTCTAACAACGTAACAATTTTAGAAGCAAAGGATTCAGTATCTATAAAGGAAACACTTTTAGACAAGAATTATTCTTTGGAATATGCAGAAGCCAGGCCAAATTCCAGGCTTCCATCTTTTGCTGGTGAGAAACCTATCAGCATTGGATCTTTGTCAAAGCTTCCCTCTACATGGAACTCAGATGGGATGAAAAATGGAAGCATAGCCACATAAGGTGCTTCTAGCAAATGGGATGCAAGGTGCTATACCTATGAGTAATGTATGTATGTTGGATCATACTGATAATGGGCATAAGACTTATATACATTTGAGTATTGTTGTTGCTAGTGAAGGGCACAAAAATGTTAAACACTTGGGAAACAGGGATATGATGAGTCATGAGCATGGAAAAAGACATTCTCCTGCTTACGAAATGCTAGAATAAACACTTGGGAAATAGGGATATGATGAATCATGAGCATGGTAAGGGATAGTCTCTTGCTAAGGAAATGCCAGATGGTAAAAAAATCAATTAGGGTGCTTCTGCAATGTGTATCAAGTTGATGAATCCCCCTTGTCCATTCATACTAATATGATTAGCCATGTGACAGACTTGGGTAATAATGATACTAACCTTTCATCCTCAAGAAATGTCTCTGTAATAGCTCAGAATCTTGGAAATGGAAATTCCTTACTTTCTAAAGACAATGCAATTCTAGAAGTCTCATCAAAGATAACTGAACCTGTTATTCTATCTAATCTGACAGAGGAGTGTAGTTATTTGTTGCAAAAGTAGGATTCAAATATTCTTTTACACAGTAAAAAGGTGAAACTTTGGAAGCAATACATGAGGATTTTAAAAATCATGCCATTGGCACGAGGGCACTTGCTACTTAGAGCTCTTAATGTTTCAAGAAGGAAAAACTGCTTAAAAAGGAAAAAACGGTATATTCTCAAGTCCAAGAGTTTATCTCGGAGGAAGTCCATGAATATAATGAAGCATGATAAAATATTGTTTACATCACAAGATACTTTTGTACCTAAAAGGAAAAACAGGACCACTTTAACTGCTCAGGAAACAACACTTGTTGGAAATAAACCTGGAAGTAATGTTGCAAAGAGTATGTCAAATGGAAAGCATTGCCTTGATTATTGCAAGGATGTCGAGAAGTATGGATTGAATTCATTTCCCATTCAAAATGAATGCATGCTTATCAAAGCTGAGGAAAGTACCATTCAATCCTGTTTGTATCTTGGGTTTGCTCAATGCAGTTCCAGACAAATTTGTACAAAAGATGGTTTGGGTGAGGCAGAAGAATTAAAAGAGAACATTGGTCAATATTGGTCACCAAGAAGAAAGCACATACATGGTGTCAAAAACCAAATCATAACCAATGTGAAGTATAAGTCAAGAATATTTTCATAGTCAATTAAAGAAATGATGAAAAACTTACAAACAAAACCTTTACCTTATTGAGGCAGAAGAAGCATCTATTCTAGTAATATGACTCTCTTGTGTCTGAGGACGGTTGACAAATTCCTGCTTAAAAGAGGAATCATATAACAATTGGGCAAGGCCATGTTTTATCATATCCCAAAACACTTATAAGAAGGAATCATGCCCATCGATATAAACCAATGAGAAAGGCCAACCTGATTCAAGGTCAGTGTCCCTGTTTTGTCGCTACAAATATTTGTAGCAGAACCCATAGTCTCACATGCTGACAACCTTCGTACCTAGAATGGGGTGAATTTTTAGATGTTGAAAGACCAATCACCCATCCATCCATAGTAATAAATTATTGTGAATCAGATACTAACCAAAGCCTTGTCTGCCATCATCTTCTTCATTGAATAAGCTAAACTGTCAATAAAATGACAAGAAAACATGTTAAGAAATGAAACACCACTCTCAAATAAATCATAGACAGTCACTAGATATTAATATGAATAAGCTAAATCTAGAAAAACTTGTTTAGGGGTGTAATCTAGTTTAAAACCCATTATAGTAGGTTTGTTGTAATTCGGTTGAAATACCGTAAGCAAGTTCAGGGTGAACAGTTGATCCACAGTTGTTTGGTTGTTTAGAGCTTTATTGAAGCTATTGTTAGAACAAAGATATTGAAGGAGTAAACAATGATCCCCTATGTTAATGTTAGTACTAAATACATCATGTAGCATGTAAACATGATTAAACATGGAAGTTGTAACAAATAATGTTAAGGTTAGTTAGGTGGTTCAACCACCATAACAGTCGTAGGGTACTGTAAAGATACTATGTGAGATGGTATAGTATATACATGTCAAAAAGTGGTATGTGTATCTAGTGCCTACCTTGGGATAACCCTATGGTCTAACTGTTGCACTATTATTAATATTTTTTCAATGGGGCATATTTTATTCTCTCAAGCTCTCATGTTTATTATGTGTGTATGCATTTAAAAAAACTTATACACAATCCAATAAAGGCATGTCATCTTCCATGTAAGCCACGATATGATAAATGCTCAATGTTTAATATATCCATCTAATTGGTCACGCACATGAGGGGGATAGAACGACTTGCAGTTGGGATCCCTTGAACTCTATAGATGATAAAGGATGGACAGGACATTAATGATATGCACAATTGAGATTAATCATCAAGTGGTTGGATTGAGTCCAACATCCAAGTTTTGGTTTCTCATTCTCTTACCAATATGGCAGTAACTATTGTGCATGGCTGGGCCTTTAAGGCCCATTAGTTTTAAACCATTTTGGATTATCATCTGGGTTTTTCTAATCAAGTTAGTAAGGAACATCAAACAAATTTTTTGTCATATGGGTGATATTTATTCCAATTACTTAAGGTAGGTTTCACGGGGAAAGCAATAGATTTTACAAAAATGTGCCCTATATCATTTATTCATGCAAGAGACTTCACTAAACTAAAAATAAGAAAATATTAGGTAATTAACATTTTTCCAGGCATTTCAATTTTTTAATTTCTTAGTTGTGCTATAGAGCTTAGAAATAGAACCAGATTATAAGATATTTCAACAGATAATTGAGCTTCAAGATAGTTTCTCATTGCAAAAGATTTTCTTATTGACTATAATAGTCCATAAGTTTGTCATATACTAACCCAAGTGTATGCTTCATCTAGTTCACATCATCTCTTGTCTGCACACAAATCACATCTGATTTTAGATATATATCAATATAATAAATTAGGAACTCGAGTAACAACTGGAAAAACCCTATTTGATGTGGAAAATGTATATTACTGTAAAGTCTTCACGAGCATGTGCTCCTCTGCTCTCTTTCCTAGCCTCTATCGAGTGCATTGTAATTGAAGCATTTATTAGAAGGTTTTCCAGTCCAATTGTCTCTGTTAAATATAAATTCCTGCAAGACGTTCAGAAATACTAATTACAGGGTATCAGGTCAAATAAAAAATGTGAGATGTCTTTCCAAGAACACAATACTTCTACTCTTGAATATATGTTGTCTTCAGTCTGGTAATAATAATTTGTGCAGACTTTCCATATCTAATTATGTGAGTCATCTTACATCCCCACTGCCAAACACATCCTATTTGCAATTTTGCATACATACCATATCAGACTCCTGGCAGTGACCTTGACATCCCCAAATCTTTCCCAAGTTTCATCAATTAGGTTACACCCTGAAACATTATGGAAGGCTCAAATAAGCTTAAATTAAGAGATAAAAAATCTTCAACAAAAGAAAATTGTTGCTATTAAAGCACATCAAAAGATAAATAAGTCCCAAAAAATATAAGAATATGAAAAATGTCCAGCATATGATGTTTTATTCTTGGATTTAGATCTTGCTTGTGCACATTTATGAGTGGATCATATAGACAAAATACTTTAAAAATATAAACATAAATACAATTCATGCAAATGATGTGACTTGCATGCAGGGGAGGGAACTTTAAGAAGAACATGAAGTGGGCCTACAAAGGAGATGTAGCAAAGTAGTGGAAAAATGTTCTACACAATAGTCAGTTTCTCTTAGCAACAAGTCCCTAAGGGAAATGGAGAGTTGACAGGTCTCAAATCTCTTTTTATTGATGTTAACGTGAAAAGAAGCTCTAGGAGAGTTCTAGAAACTTTTGTTTAATTAGTATTTCTTTTACTTGGATAACATTTTAGCATCAATGAGTGTTCTATACACCTATAGTCTTATGGACAGTGTACACTGATTATAGTGTCTGGTCTCATTGACCTATTCCTTGGTCATTTGTGGACATGAATTAAGTTATCTTATCTAAGATAGAACTAGAATTTAAACAAATGAATTTTCATATTATCTAGTCCAACCTATAGGATTCATAGTGAACTTAAATTGACTTCAAAGTGCTGAAAGGGAGTACACAAGATGATATCTTGATTTTTCTTAACCGAAACGATAGACAACATAGAAATTTAGAATGAGAGTTCAAAGCTAGGAAAACTCTATTTCTACATTGAAAATTGAAGTTAGGTCAAAAGTACTTATTTCTTAGTGTTTGATCTCTTGGGGGATGACTAGTTATGCTCATAGGGTAAGTATACATAGTCCATCTAGAGGCTTCACTCCTGCACTTTGTTTTTGCAAGAAATGAGGAGAGATGGTACAAAAGAAATCTCAAAGTTTGTACCCAAAGCCTCACACTCTTTCAATATACTAAGCAAAAACACCTTGAAGAAATTTCATGCAAGGTACCATAAATATGCCAACTCAGTTAAGTAATTTCACTCACTGGAACATAAGCTTCTCAGCAGAGAAATATTTCCAAACACCCCTGCCTTCTATTAGTTGATTTTCCAATTCTTCCAATAGGCTTTAATCCAACCCTCAGATAGCCCACCAAGATTTTAGACACCATGGGCCCCTTAACATTGAAAATGGGAAATGAAAAGGAACAGATTTCAAGAAACTGCACTCCAGTGATTTTCACCTATTCAAACAGAAACTTCTTTACAGATTCAAGCAACGATCCTTGTTACGGGTTGAGTTCCCCAATCTCCAACTAACCTCCAAGCGAATTGACTGACAGGTTAGAGACAATGTCCCCCCAAGTAGGGAAAACAAGAAATGGGAGACAATAATTAACAGATTCCTAAGAACAGGAATAGCCATGGCCTCATAAAGATAAGAAACTTGAAGTTCTTAGGATATCAAAAGAAATATGGAAAACTCTGAGAAACAATTTTCAAAAGTAGGAAGAAAATTTCCAAGTAAAATTTGTCATCTTTTCACAGCTGGTTTTCTTCTTCACCTCTCATGAAATGTGTTGTTGTTTTGTTTTTTAGGTTTTCAGGCCTATGTTGTTGGGAGCAGGGAGCGGGAGCGAGGAGCGAAGAGCGATAGTGGAGCGAAAATTGAAATTTTTAAAAGCTCCCGTTTTGTGAGCGTTTTTTGTATAGTATATATTTTAATATATTTTGATGGATTTATAAATAAAAAAACATGTAGGATGTTGAATTAGCTATAGAATACATGGATTAAACCATCTAACATCATTCATCTAATAGTTATAACTTATAACATTAATCCATATATGAAATGGCCACTGACTGTAATCCATATATGAAATGGCCACTACAGTCCAAAAAAAACCTGCTACAAGCTACTGGCCTACTACAGAATAACAGATCTCTAATCAATATGATCAATTGTCAAACTCATCACCATTGTTCAAAATGGGGTCCTCGGCATGAGCTATAGGGCCATCGTCTAGCTCCAAGTCCTCTAAATTCTCACAAATGCTAAATTAGAGAGATCTGAGGTAAAAAGGGAGGGGAGATGGGTTCTCTATATAGTATGTCTTAAGGGTTTAGGGTAAAAAAATTAATTTCCTTTTTTCCTCCAAAAGAACACAGGCCTCTAGGGATCAAACAGGTATTGACTCAGTCGAGTTGATATAAATGCAGCCAACTTGGATTGGTTTGGTACTGAACTGGCCAATTCATAGATTGAACAGGTCAGATCACAACGAAACTAGTCCCCGAGCTAGTTTGAATGTTTTGTTGGTACTCTAGAGCGTGAACT
Source organism: Pseudotsuga menziesii (assembly GCA_001517045.1). Taxonomy (NCBI): domain Eukaryota; kingdom Viridiplantae; phylum Streptophyta; class Pinopsida; order Pinales; family Pinaceae; genus Pseudotsuga; species Pseudotsuga menziesii. Next base: position 112,404 of record LPNX011088789.1, read on the forward strand.
AAGCCAAGTCCAAGTCCGTGTTAGCCAAGTTTTAAAATAATGCTTTGACTGGAGTAGGCTACTCATGCACCTCACTTTGACCCTCCTCAAGATCAGTTCCCTATCTCTTTAACAGTGGAAACCTATCTATCTAGTGGTCTTTTTCTATAGGTGGAAAAGCAACTCATAAATAGAAAAACAACAGAAAATAGAACTGAAGCTAATCTGCTGAGTTTAGAACAACAACAAAAATAAGAAAGCAAGTGATATTTTAATTCCATGACAACAGCAGTTACAAGTTACAACTAAAAAACTCTGTGGATGGAAGTGATTTTCTAATTTCATGACAACAGTTAAAACTTGAAAAAATCTGTGGATGGCACATACATGCCAGAGACATGCACGCACCCTCTATAACTATTGTTCCTGTTAAAAGGCCTACTTCTGTCCACATTCAAGGCATCTCTCCTACTACATAGGTGAAGTTCACTGCTCAGTGGGTACACCACTGCTGCTAGAGAGAATATTGCCCAAGCAACAGGTAATCTATGTTAGTTTTTCAACATTTAAGCTAGCATTATGTTAGGATCTTTTCACTGAGAGAATAACAAGAACAACAATAACATAAGCACATCACAAGAGATAAGAGACACAAAGAGTTTTGATCAGGGAAACCATAAATGGAGAAAACCCCGCAACTTCCTCTAAGATAGTATCACCACAAGATGTAAAACCCCAAAGCAAAAAGATGCACTCCAACAGCAGTAGTCTTCTTGTCCCAGTATATTTCCTTCTCCACTAGTGCGCCACACTTGAGAGAGCAAGTGATGTATTTCACAAGTGATAAATAGAGAGACTCTCACTCTCTATTTATATTCTTCCGTTCACTTGAATTGCATTTTCACACGTAGGCTCAACCTAACAATTACTACTCGAGCCTACACCTTAATTAGTGTATAATAACTCAAGTGCCCCAAAACTATGGGGACTTACCTAATGACTTGATATGACTTGTTTACATTATTAATCTTCCCGATTGGAACATCGGGGCATGATCACATGACTCAAATACATAATAGAAACATCTTGGAATAAACATCGGGTTACAATACATAAGATACATAGAAGGATACATTCCGAAGTTACATATACATCAACACTCCCTCTTAACTAGGAAGGTATTCTTTCGACATGATTTTCAGCACTGGTCTTCTTCTCTGTATCAAATGGAACATCTTCATCTTCAAGTCATCTTCATCTGGATCATCTCTCAATCTGGATCGTCATAGAAATGGATTTGGATCATCACTCGATCTGGATCATCATGAAACATCACCACTGGATCTAGATCATCACTCGATCTAGATCATCATCACTGGACTGGATCTAGATCATCACTTGATCTGGATCTAGATCTGGATCATCTCTCGATCTGGATCATCACCGCTAGATCTGGATCATCACTCGATCTGGATCTCCCGAAGTCATCATAACTGGATGTGGATCATAGCTCAATCTAGATCTCCTCTGGTCATCATCATGTGTGTACTATCTCGTCATAGGAAGTTCTACAGAGCCAGCCCTTTTTCATGCTGGTTGTAGGCCTAGCCACCAGGTAGGTCTTCACCCAGCACTTACATTTGACCTGCTCATCAGAAAGGCACACCCAACACTTACATCTGACCATGTAGTAAACTAAAATCACATCAGAAAGGCCAAGCACTCACATTCACCAGCATGATAGGACATCACATCACTAACATCTGTGAAATGGCTCTGCACTTATATCTGACCTACTCGTCAGAATGACACATTCACCCAGGTCGGAACACATCCTACCACAATGATGAATGACTTTCATCCAGGCCATAGCCCCTCCTACCACAATGATGAAAGATTTTACACATTCACCCAGGCCGGAACACATCCTACCACAATGATGAACGACTCCCACCCAGGCCGGAGCCCCTCCTACCACAATGATGAGAGATTTGTGCACTCACATCTGACCTGGTAGGAGCTGAATCCTACACCCTCATCAGAATGGCCCCCAATCCCTGAATGAGCTACCTGGTAATGGACCAGGCACCTCCACTCTCCCGGAGAGTGGCAGTAGCCCTTACATCTGTCCTACTCGAAAGAATGGCCAACACTTACATATGACATGGGAGGAGCCTAATCCTTTAGCCATGAACATAATGGTTCAGCCCTTATATCTTACCTACTTGTAAGAATGGCTCTCTTAGTCCTTGACTGAGTGTTCCTGGTAACTAACCAGGTGCCTCCATTCCCAGAATGGCAGTCAACACTCACATCTGATATGGAAGGAACCAAATCCTCTCACCATGACAGAATGGATCAGCCCTTATATCTGACCTGCTCGTCAGAATGGCTTTGGATCTCTAGCACTCATATCTGAGATGGAAGGAACTGAATCCTCTCACCATGACAGAATGGCTCAGCCCTTACATCTGACCTGCTCGTCAGAATGGATTTGGATCTCTAGCACTCATATCTGACATGGAAGGAACTGAATCCTCTCACCATGATAGAATGGCTCAGCCCTTACATCTGACCTGCTCGTCAGAATGGCTTTGGGAGTCATCACTTTCTTTAGGAGGAAGCCTGGATTTGGAGAACACCAAGTCTCTCTCTGAAGTACTCGAACTTCAGCCTAGCCAATGGCTTCATCAATACATCAGCTATCTGTTCCTCCATCGCAACATACAGGAGCTTCACTGCTCCTCTCCGCACCATATCCCTGATATAGTGATACTTGATCTTGATATGCTTCGACTTGTCATGGAACACTAGATTCTCTGACAACTTTACACAACTTTGGTTGTCACAATGTATACAAGTAGCATCCAAATGGATATCAAATATATCAGAAAGTAGATTCCATAGCCATACTGCCTCACAACTAGCTGAACAAGCTGCGACATACTCTGCTTCAGCTGTACTCAGTGCCACACAGGATTGCTTCCTGCTAAACCAAGAGATCACACCTGATCCCATACTGAAGGAACATCCTGAAGTACTCTTCCTGTCGATGGAACTGCCTGCCCAATCTAAATCAACATAACCCTCCAAGTTAATCTTTTGATTGACATCGTACTTGAGCCCATAATCAATTGTACCCCTGCATGCTTTGCAACCATCAGGTGAACATGTCTCAATGTGTTCACAACAAAGCAAATATCTGGTCTTAGGTACATCAAGGACCCAATCATCTGATGATACATCGTAGCATCAATCGACTCTGATGAAGCATCACTCAATAGCTTCAGTTTCGATGCCATAGGTGTGGCCATAGCCTTGCAGTCCATCATCCCAAATCTCTTCAGGATCTCTACTGCATACTTCCCTTGTCCAAGGAAGATTCCATCCACACTCTGCCACACCTCCATACCTAGAACAATTGTGCATCGACACATAATAGGAACATCACTGGTCTTCCGTCTTCAACCTTGAAGTAAAGGTTGGAATCTGCTTTACTCTCAGTAAATCCTAGAGTCATCAATAACCTGCCCATCCTGTCGTACCATGTCGAACCTCAATATATTCTGTAGTCACTCCCTCTGAAGCGGAGCATCATAATCCCTCTGTCTTTTGTGCTCTATGCACTGAAAACATTATGTACTAGAGTGACAAGTAGCTTCCTATGCTATAATATTCTATGTGACCGTCTAGTGTATAGACTTACATCTTCAACCTTGTAGCAAAGGTTAAGATCTTCATCAGTCTCATCATGTATGTGTTTCAACTCTTACTGGTTGCAAATGTCTCTTCGTAGTCTAGGCCTTCCTTTCGTGAGAGGCCTCATGCTACGAATCTTGCTTTGTATCCCATGAAGTTTCCATCTACTGCATGATGGAACTATGAAATTCTCTTCAGGTCTCGATACTGCTCCCTGACATCATTCTTCTTGAACTGGTATTCCCTTTCTTCAATGATGTCACTGCACTCGTCATATTATTCTTCATTTTGAAATGTCATCACTTGCTCTTCGGAACAAGTCTTCATTCTTCTTTGCTTGTAGGTGATTATGTATGCGGTATTTCCTACAAGTCAAATGCAATTGTATGGTTAGAAACATTTCATAAGGAATATTTATATTGGCAAACACTTATGCATAAATATATGATCATGCAACTACTTTAGCCAATACAACATTCATCCATATCTCACTGAAACTTTCTAGATGCCTTCCATCTCTACCAGGACAACATTGAGATTGTGCACTAATCCAATATGTCAGCAAAGAGGTTTCATTCTATATAAGTATCAATGGAGAGTTGTATAGCACCATGAGCTACTTACCCATCACATGCATATAAGTAGTATACTGCCATTAATGCAAACATCTTATCATGCATGATACATCAACTAAATATAAACAAATGCATAACAAAACAATATCATGAAATGACAATTGAATACTTGTCATGTTCCCTCAAATTGACCATTAAAAGTGTTGACCATGCTAAGTTCCTAGGGGCTCAAGTTGTTATTAATTATTTCTCCTAGGATAAATTTTTCCTAAATAATTGTTCCAAGGCATGTATTTAATTTTATTTCAGCAATTTTATTTATTATGCACAATAATGATGTGGAATTAAGGCTGCCATGTCAGGAGGGTGCATTGGGGAAAGCTAGTCAACTTTCCTTGGTAAAAATAAGAAAGTCCATAACAAAAGCAAGAAAGAGAATAAAGGGAAATTTCCTAAAAGCAGAAAAAGCAGCAAGAGGTAAAAGCAGGAAAGTTTTTTTAAGGAAAGAAAGAGTTTCCTTATGAGCCAAGAAAAGCATAAAGTTGTCATAACTCAAAAGAGGCATCTTTTGACTAAGGGAGGGCGCAGTTTCTAATTGTGAAGGATTATTTGGAATTAGAAACAATTCCACATGGTCCTACTTGCCTAATTTCCCAAAGGGGGCGCTTTTGTGGCTAGGGTTAGGTCATCCATGGGGTTGAATTGCTCTCACAAGTCACCATTGGCCTCAAATTACTAAGCAGGTCATCCATAAGTCTATAAAATATAAATTCAAACCCATTGCTTCAGTTTGGATGATTTGATATTGTGGTTATGCTATGTGAGCATACTCTCTGAGTGTTGTGCCTCAAAACATTGGGTGATGGTCCCCAAACCCCTCCTCCCTTATCTTCTATATCACTTTAATTATATTGCAGGTATGGAGCACTACATTGCAGCCATTTAAGTATTATCATAGTTATTTTCAGCCTCCAACACATTCAGGTCAAGATACAGTGAATCCCATGCTTCACCTATGCTCACAGCCTCTTTTGTCGGTCATGTTCTGGGCCTTCTGCCCCTTTATTTTGAAAGCCTCTTTGTAATGGTCAGTCAATAATGTTATTTCTGTTATTTAATATCAATATATTCTGAACATTACATTTATCAGGTAGAGATATCTCAGACTCTGAAGGATATTATCTCAGTTCCATTAAAAGACTATTTTATCAGTGTATGGGGGAATTGAGTGAATATGTGTGTTGTAATGAATATTTCATAATGGGGAAGGGATTGAAATAAATATTCCTATTCATAGAGTTCATAATTATCTCTTTTATAAATCTCAAGTTTCACATAATTGAATTTAAGATGATTTATTAGCCTTTTTAAGACCCTAGCTAGATTACTAGATTTTAATAACTAGTTTTACTGAAATTGATGCAAAATAAGTTCTGTAAACTAAAAATGAGATCTTTCAGTTCCTGTAGGTCATTAACAGGAATAAATTCCCATATAAATATCCATAACCATTTTTTTTTGATTCATACCACCCTTTTTCATCCTCCTCTACGCAGGGTTCTCCTTGGCCAAAACTGCCAAAAATCCCAAATTCACCCGAAACTTATTAGAAATTTCCAGAAAATAAATGAAATATTTAAATCCTTTATTTATGTTATATTAATTCTGTAATAAACCTATGCAAGTTTCCATAATCCCCTGGTTGAAACAGACCGAACTACTCTCCTTAGTTGCACGGTTTGGCTACCCAGAAGCGTGGTAGTACGTTTCCGCAGTGCGAATTATGAACCCTAAATGGCACAAGATCTAAATTTGTTAGGGGAGAGGAAATTCAATGTCTTATTGTCTTTGTTTGCTGCCCACTTCTCACTCCTTTTGTCTACAAAATTTCCCAGAATAAACCCCTTATTTTCCCAGTCAGAGAAGTCATTGTGTAAACTATTTCGAGTTCAGAAATTTTAATACAATTAACAGAATTCAAGATATTTCAGGTCTGTACACCATACTTGGAACATTACAGTGGTATCAGAGCACTTTCCTTGGCTCATCCTGTGGAAAGTAACTCTCAGTGGAAAAGTAGCTCAGTAATATCTTCAAGTTGCAGTTGTGGAATTGGTTCCATTCATGGGAGATTTAAAATTTGAGTTGTATGAAGAAGAGCATTCAAAAATGGATGATAAAGAATATTTAAGAATTTTGATGCAAAGAGCATTGAAAAAGATGAAATATGTATCCCAAAGCATCATTCAGTCAAATCAAGAGACTAGAGAATTCCTTACCAAGCAGTTGGCAAGCAAACATGGAAAAGGGAGTAGTAGTGTCTCTCAGCATGAAGGAAATAAATATGGAGAGTCTATGTTTTCAAAAACATTAACACATGTAGGTTCTTTGAATACCAATAATCCATCAAGATAGGAACTAAGTTGTTCCACTTCTCAAAGTAAAGTGGTAGAAAAGAGGACCAAAAGTGAATATTTATTAGAGCCATCTGCACATGGTTTCTTTGAGAAATTATTTGGGTTTTCCCGAAAGAGAGATCAGTGTATTTGCAGCATCCATGAGGGTGATGAATCACCAAATCCTCCATCAGAAGGAGATGAAGAATATCCATACACAACTAAAGATCCAATAGTCCAACATCTAGTTGGTGGTAACGTGGAAGGTGAGATGAATCCAAATTTCTTTGTGGCTGAATTCAAGATAAGTGCAAAAGAGATGGGGCAGATTGATGATGGTGAGACATATTTTGGATCTGATCCAAAATATAAACATGATTCATATTTAAATTCACCCCTTGAGCCTCACAAGGAAGCACAAAATGAGCACATCTCAGTAGGGTGTGAAGCAGAGAAATGGGCTGGTGAACAAGCCATCATAATTCCACCACATAAAGAGGAGAAAATCACACATGGTGAGTTAGTAAATTCTTATTTTTATGTGTCATTGTGTAAGTCTGATATGGCAGCCACTTCTAGTGATGAGTTCAGAATGGTTGAGCCCCCTAGTGATGAGGTTCAAAATTCTGGTGTAAAAAATGAATGCAGTATGAAGGATGAAACTTTGAGAGAATATCTTTCTGGTGCACCAAGGATGAATGAGCAGTTAAATTGCAGCCCAAATTATGTTGTTGAGGACTTAAAATATGAATATATTGCAGAAACAACATATGGATCAGATTTCAAAACCTCGAGTGCACTGCATGAAATTGATCCGGAGATGGAAAATGAAGAGGAGGAACATCTACAAGAACCTCATCTTCTTGCAGGGTCATTGAAGATGGATGAACAGAAGATCCAAGAGGCCCTGAAAATTCTCCATGACACTCATGCTTCAGTGTCAAATATGTGTTGGGAATCTTCTTTAATGGAGGACCAATCTTCCTTTGAAGCCATGGAGAATATCCAGAAAGCAATGTCCACAATCAAAGGTAATTTCTCACAATTGCTTTCAGATAAAAATTACATGTTTGATCTTGTTGAGTTATTGCGGGAAGCATCACTACATAATGAAGAACTTATTTTCATATATGAATAAGAGAACTACAAGCTCAAAGGTGATTTGTTGGCCACCCAAGATTCTTTGAGATACACTCAAAGTGCCCTCTTAGCATCACAAATGAAGATAGAGCAATTCCAACAAGAGTGGAAAGAATTGACTGAATCCTCAATCTTTCCTGAGAGTCATCCCTTTTGGGTAAATGGCATGGAGGAACCTCATGATTGGGTGGACCATGAGGAGAATTCTATTCAGTATGTTCTTAAAGAGTGGGCAGAACAGTTTTATGAGAACCAAGCACTTGATTTCCTTCCAAGGAAATGTGAGTTGTTCCTTGAAGACAGACACTCTCCCATGGAAGGGTGGGATGAGAGCACCCAATTTGGGCCAGCCAATAATGAAAAAGTTACAGCCATAAGTATGATAACTGAAGGTTGCAAATATGAAAAGAAGGTTCACAGTTCTTTCCCACATGTCATAGATTCAGAAACACCAGTGGGGAATGAACAGTGGGTGAAGAAATTTTTCTGGTTTGTGTCACATGCACAACAGGGGGATCATGATTTGTCCCCAGGGGAGATAGATCCTATTGCAGAAGATATGGATCATTATAGATCATATAAATCAGCAATAAATATCTCTAATTCATCCACTGGATGGTTGGATAGAGGAATCATAGAAGAGGAAAATATGGAAGGTAAAAATTTTATGTCTTGTTTCAAGAAAAATGTTTTTAATATTGTTGATTTTTCTATGATTTACAAGCAGCAGAAAGGGCATGTGTGTGCAGCCACTTTTGAAAAGAAGGCATCAAATCTACACATAATTTCAATGTGTGGGTCAATTGATGGATTTTTGCACCCTTGGATCAATGGCAGAGAGTTGAGCCATTGGATGAAGAGGAGAGCACCTGTTGAGTTCCATAGAGACATATTTGGAATGAATACCTTGGGAGGGAAATTTTTTTATTTCTGCAATAATTCTTTTGTTGTGACTGACATTGTCTTGACATGTGAACAGCAACAAAGAATTATTTTGCAGCTATTATATACCTCCCATATACATGCACATGAGGTGCATTCCGATTTGCATGTGCTTGAGAAGTTTAAGGTCGAGCAATATGAAGATCAAGCACTTGCATGGTTCCTAAGAGATTATGAGTTGCCTCTAGGAAAATGTTGTACAATTTTGGAGGAGGCACATGATCACACTGTCACTCAGAAAACTAATGGAGGAATGTGTGGATCCATTATCTTGATTGATGAGCATTGTAGGGATTTGGCTCACAATTCTTCACCCCACACTTCTATTTCAGCTACATCATGTGGGGATGAAAATTGGGTGAAAGGATTTTTTCTATTGATGCCACAAGAGGAGCTTGATATTTTCACTCTTCTAGTTGAGGTATTGATGGTCAAACCATGTGGTTTGACAAGTGCCTTAGTAGTGGCTGAATTATTCCCACCTGAATCATTTAGCATGAAATTTTGTCCATCCATTGATTGGGTGGCTAGACACATGATTGAGATGTGTGCACTGGAGGGTAAAAATATTGCTTGCATCAATGGAGAGACATTGGACACATCAAGGAAATTGTATGAACAATGGAATCAGCATGTATGGCTGCTATATGATGCTTTCAGTATACATGGAGGGACATGGGATAACCTCCTATGTATTCATAACAACAGTGGCCTAAGTTCCAGTGCTAGCTTACGCATGGATTTTCATACTTTAGAGAGGCTCAAGATGATTTGGTCCCGCATTAAGGAATTCCATGTTTGGTGGGAGAGTTTAAAAAATGTTCAGTTTGGCATGGGGAGAGATGAGCTCCCAGTATGGTGGTATGATTTTCATAACCTCATTTTCCTCCTCTACAATGATAAAATTCTGTTGTTTTTATTGATGGGTGGAAGGAGGCAGATGAAACCATGGGATCCAGGCATTCTTAGGAATGATAGAGTTCAAAAGGTAGCAGAAAAATTTGGGTCCTTGCAAATGAGGCAGTGGGATCCAGGAATTATGCTTAGTTACTTTAACTGGGGTGGAAATTTTTCTAAAGGAAGTGGTATAAAAAAAATGGATATGATCAGAGTGGTGCAGCAAAAACATGGTGGAAAAATTTGCAACACTCCATGGTGCTTCTGCTTGAGGACAAGTAGATTTGGGAGGGGAGGACTGTCATGTTCCCTCAAATTGACCATTAAAAGTGTTGACCATGCCAAGTTCCTAGGGGCTCAAGTTGTTATTAATTATTTCTCCTAGGATAAATTTTTCCTAAATAATTGTTTCAAGGCATGTATTTAATTTTATTTCAGCAATTTTATTTATTATGCACAATAATGATGTGGAATTAAGGCTTCCATGTCAGGAGGGTGCATTGGGGAAAGCTAGTCAACTTTCCTTGGTAAAAATAAGAAATTCCATGACAAAAGCAAGAAAGAGAATAAAGGGAAATTTCCTAAAAGCAGAAAAAGCAGAAAGAGGTAAAAGCAGGAAAGTTCTTTTAAGGAAAGAAAGAGTTTCCTTATGAGCCAAGAAAAGCATAAAGTTGTCATAACTCAAAAGAGGCATATTTTGACTAAGGGAGGGCGCAGTTTCTAATTGTGAAGGATTATTTGGAATTAGAAACAATTCCACATGGTCCTACTTGCCTAATTTCCCAAAGGGGGCGCTTTTGTGGCTAGGGTTAGGTCATCCATGGGGTTGACTTGCTCTCACAGGTCACCATTGGCCTCAACTTACTAAGCAGGTCATCCATAAGTCTATAAAAGATCAATTCAAACCCATTGCTTCAGTTTGGATGATTTGATATTGTGGTTATGCTATGTGAGCATACTCTCTGAGTGTTGTGCCTCAGAACATTGGGTGATGGTCCCCAAACCCCTCATCCCTTCTCTTCTATCTCCCTTTATTTCTATTGCAGGTATGGAGTGCTACATTGCAGCCATTGAAGTATGATCAGAGTTATTTTCAGCCTCCAACATGTTCAGGTCGAGATACAGTGAATCCCATGCTTCACCTATGCTCACAGCCTCTTTTGCCGGTCATGTTCTGGGCCTCCTGCCCCTTTATTTTGAAAGCCTCTTTGTAATGGTCAGTCAATAATGTTATTTCTGTTATGTACTGTCAATATATTCTGAACATTACATTTATCAGGTCGATATATCTCATACCCTGAAGGATATTATCTCAGTTCCATTAAAAGACTCTATTTTATTAGTGTATGGGGGAATTGAGTGAATATGTGTGTTGTAATGAATATTTCATAATGGGGAAGGGATTAAAATAAATATTCCTATTTATATAGTTCATAATTATCTCTATTATAAATATCAGGTTTCACAGAATTTAATTGAAGATGATTTATTAGCCTTTTTAAGACCCTAGCTAGATTACTAGTTTTTAATAACTAGTTTTACTGAAATTGATGCAAAATAGGTTCTGTAAACTCAAACTGAGCTATGTAAATTCCTGTAGGTCACTAATAGGCCTAAATTCCAATATCAATATCCATAAATATTTTTTGTTTGGGTCATACCACCCTTTTGCATCCTCCTCTGCGCAGGGTTCTCCTTGGCCAAAACTGCCAAAAATCCCAAATTCACCCGAAACTTATTAGAAATTTCCAGAACATAAATGAACTATTTAAATAATTTATTTATGTTATATTAATGCTGGAATAAACCTCTGCAAGTTTCCATAAGCCCCTGGTTGAAACAGACCGAACTACTCTCCTTAGTTGCACGGTTTGGCTACCCAGAAGCGTGGTAGTACGTTTCCGTAGTGTGGATTCTAAACCCTAAATGGAATTAGATATAAATGTGTTAGGGGAGAGGAAATTCAATGTATTATTGTCTTTGGTTGCTGCCCGCTGCTCACTCCTTTTGTCTAAAAAATTTCCCAGAAGAAACCCCTTATTTGCCCAGTCAGAGAAGTCATTGTGTAAACTATTTCAAGTTCAGAAATTTTAATACAATTAATAGAATTGGAGATATTTCAGGTCTGTACACCATACTTGGAACATTACAATACTTATCTTTATTTGTTTCGTGGGTAGATTGCTTCTTGAGCCTTCAACTTCATCGTCTTCTTCATTCATGGTAGCATTGTTTCTTATCCAAATGATAAGGAGGATAAGAAGTTATTCAAGAGTTGAGTTCTTCATATTCCTCATTGCTTGAGGTATCTTCTTTGAGAGCTTGATCTTCATTTGCTTCCATCTTCTATTCTCTTCTTGTGAGTTGAGCTTCTTCTTCTTCCTAGAGTTTGCTGAAAGTAATCACTTCCTTCTGGAACACATTCCTTGAATGAATGAATTCCACAATCCTGGGAGGCCATTCAAGGTGGACATCACCACTTCTGCATTCTTCACTTCTTCTTTTACCACTTCAAGTTGTTCTTTGATTTGAGAGACTCTTATGACTGCATGGTCTCTTCATTCTGGATCTTCACATCCTTCAACTGGTTTCTTTAGGTCATATTCTGATTTTTGTTCTTCCCTTCAAATAGCTTGAAATTCTGGAACAAATTTTCTTGCCATAGGTAGTGCTCTGTAATGCACATGTGCAAGCCTTCTATGCCAAGGCTCATTTGGCTTTACTGTGTCATGGATCAAGGCTTGTTCTGGATGGCCCTTCAATTTGTACAAGCCTCCTTCTTGTTCTCTAATCACTACCACATCATCGATAGTCTTTCCTTGAGTCCCGTCATATGTTTGGAAGCCCCACTATCTATGAGTCAATCATCACTTCCATGAGTAATGTTACCTATGAGAGCTGATATCAAGACATATTCATCCTTGCTTGAATAATCTTCACTTTCATATATGGATCTCTTTCTGGATGGTTCATCATCCTCTGCAGCATGAGCATGATGTCTTCTTTGGCCTTGACCAAGTTCTTCTTGTGAAAGGCTTCTAACCTCGTCTCCCTCTGAAACTGGAACCTCTATACTCATGTAGGTGTCCAATCCATTTTCTTCAGAGAGATCAAATACTTCCAGGCTTGGAATTTGTCAAATTCCCCAAGCTTGTCACCAAGCTGATGTGATATATCATATTGAAATGAGAACCTCAGATGGAAATAGCAAAGGATTAGATCTTACCGATTTGAGGTGTCCGTCCTTGTCCCAGAGTTTGTTGATCTAGGGTTTGTCACAGAAACCCTAATTTTCAAAACTTGGAATCTTTCAAAAATAATTGGATAGATAGATAGATCTCTTCAAATGGATCTGTCCAATGTACTCCTTTTCTGAAAATAGTGGAGGGAAGCTCCCGGAACAGGAAGCCCTAGATTTCCGATTTCTTCTGCATAAATTCCTGTTACTGTTTCTATGATATATCCGAACTTACTAATCCTCTGTGTCTGAAATTTATCACTCAGGTAACCTCGCATGTCCCTGATCCAAAACCATAGGTTTCATCAGAATTGGTTTCACCATTTGGGATTTATTATCCTTTTCCCAAGGTGACCTGTTACAGAATTGTTCAAAACAACGAAGTTGTATGGCATGCCATGTGTCACTGGTTCATCTTCTGATTCTAATCTTTGGACCACCGAAATTAAATTCCATTACATTTCTTTAACATCTTCATAAATTCCATTTGGACCTCTGTATCCCAAGATATTGCAATTCTCCCCAGGTGTCCTGTTTATGGATGATTTCTGGAAGAGGCTGGAATCCTAACTTTGAGAGATCTTATCTCCCATAATATAGCGAATATAAGGCTTATTTTTGGACACAGTGTTAATCAGGATTTTATCTTAGTCCCTTAAAATTTTCAACTTCTGAGACTTTGCCAATATCATAATATATAGACTGTACCAAAACTTAGCAGTTTTAGTATTTAGGGTTTCTCCTAGCTCGGGGTCAAACTAGGGTTTGACTTTCCTGAAGTTTCACCCAACCAAATTTATTGATCTAGGTCTATAAACTTCGGTTTTGATGAGGAGAACAATCCTATGCTGGTCTCACTAAAAAATTCCTCTTATGTAGAAAGCCCTAATTTCCACATCGAAACTGAAAATGCTTGAAATTGAATTCCGCATCGACAGAAAGATGCACCCTTCAATGGAGAGTCATCCTAGCATACTTTTGCTGAAAATATGTGGAGGAATATCCAAAAAATAGGAAGCCCTAGTTCCTGTAGCTGCACAATGTCTTATTCTCAGGTTAGCTCTAATTCCATGTTAGTTTTTCAACATTTAAGCTAGCATTATGTTAGGATCTTTTCACTGAGAGAATAACAAGCACAGCAATAACATAAGCACATCACAAGAGACAAGAGACACAAAGATTTTTGATCGGGGAAACCATAAATGGAGAAAACCATGCAACTTCCTCTAAGATAGTATCACCACAAGATGTAAAACCCCAAAGCAGAAAGATGCACTCCAACAGCAGTAGTCTTCTTGTCCCAATATATTTCCTTCTCCACTAGTGCCCCACACTTGAGAGAGCAAGTGATGTATTTCACAAGTGATAAATAGGGAGACTCTCACTCTCTATTTATATTCTTCCATTCACTTGAATTGCAGTTTCACATGTAGGCTCAACCTAACAATTACTACTCAAGCCTACACCTTAATTAGTGTATAATAACTCAAGTGCCCCGAAACTATGGGGACTTACCTAATGACTTGATATGACTTGTTTACATTATTAATCTTCCTGATCAGAACATCAAGGCATGATCACATGACTCAAATACATAATAGAAACATCCCGAAATAAACATCGGGTTACAATACATAAGATACATAGAAGAATACATTCCGAAGTTACATATACATCAACAATCTAACACTCCCTCTTTGCAAAGAAAGTGTTCTCTAATAAACAAAGATACTCTCTTAACATATTGAACATTCCGACTACTAGGGGCTTCAAAGGAACCTTGACGACCTTTCAATCTAAATGAACATACCTCTAGACCATTTCTCCCTTCTATACTCTAAAATCTCTTCAGTACAAGGAAAACTTTAACAGCTACCTACCAACCTCCAATATTCTTTATGTCAACTTCACATGGCAAATTATTCTCACACCACGTCATGAGTTGTTCAAAATTTCGTACAATGATAAACACATCTATATATACTATAAATGACCAAGACAAATTGATCAGATCTATCAAGGGACCAAAGATAACTTTGCACAAATACTGAAAAATCCTAGCATGGGTAGCAACTCATCAATCATGATATACCATGCTCACTGTGCATTCATCGGTCCAAACAAGGAATTCTTCAATCTGTAAGCATGGGTATCTCATCCATGAACCTTAAAACCTCCATCCACTTAAGCAAAATCCTTAACAAGATCGGTTACCTCCTTTTGAAACAATCCTCTGATAATAAACTTGTCTTGGTACTCTACAATACTTAGATCATTACATGCAAAGAAGTAAACACCAATTCCACATATACCTACTATCCATGTGCCTCCTCATAGATAGATGGATACTCTTCCACCATGGCATCTCGACAAACCTGCTCTGCATGTGCCACCACAAAGCTAGAAGGATACTCCATCATGACATCATGCCATACCTTCTTTGCATGTGCCTCCACAAAGCTCACAGAATAATCCTCTATTATGGCATCCCACCATACCTTCTCTACACGTGTCTCCACAAATCCAGAGGCATACACGTCCATCATGGAATCTTGCTATACAGCAAATGAAATCTCTTCAAAGTTGGAAGGATACTCCTTAGTCCTCCATGGCATCCCACCATACCTTCTCTGCCATGTGCCTCCACAAAGCCAAAAGAATACTCCTCCATCATGGCATCTCACCATATCTAACTATGAAATCTCTTCAAAGTTAGAAGGATACTCCTCCATCGTGCCATCCTACCAAACATGCTCTGCAATTGCCTCCAAAAGCTGGAAGGATACTCCTACATGACATATTGCCACACCTACTTTGAAATATCTTCTCCAATAGTGTGCACCTTAAGTTGACCCAAAATACCTTGATATTCAAGCAGTAGTAGTTGTTGTGTATAATTAAGGCATAGTTAATGAGGGTGAAGCAATGTTGATGGATTGTTTGTATGAGAGGTGCATGCAATAACCAACTTTAGATTTGCCATTTGTAGCAAATTTGGTTTTCTAGAGTTGTGTGTCATTTTTATCTAAGTTTAGGTGCTTTGTCAATTTAGAAAGGCTTTGCCTTTTGTTGTATTTAAAAAGTGTTTTTCAGTTCAGATATAGAAGTTGCTCTGATACCATGTTGGATTTTACTCCATTGTAAATAGGCCTGCACACTCTAAAGTTGGAAAGCTGATAAATTCTCAAGACTACAGGTTCTGCTAGATCTAGAAATACACAATCTCGCTAAAATCTAATTATAACATATCATAAATTTTCCACAAAGACCACATTTGTTTACTTTATTGACTATAGAAGAAACTTGTACAAAGTCACTCTGAAAACTGAATTAATAACAACAGATAACCAGCTCTCTTTATGGACAAGGATGCTAGGGTTGTATAACATAAATAACCCTACCCTAAGGGCCTAGGTGAGAGTACCCAGCCTGCATGTGTACATGCATGCATGTTGCATTAGACTCCCAGAGAACTACACCTAAGCTAGAGTAGGGTACACATTCATCTTGATTTGACCCTCCCCTTGGGGATTAGTTACATGTCTCTCTAAATCTGGAAGTCTGCCTATCTAGAGTTCTGTTCCTAAAGCTGGAAAAGTAACTCATGAATAGAAAAAAAACTTAAAAATATTCCTAAAAATAATCTGATGAGTTTTGAACAGCTTCTAAAATAATAAAGCAAGTGATGTTCTAATTTCATGACAACAATTACAACTAAAAGAAATCTTTGGATGGCACATGCATGCTTCTGCTGCTGTCCACATTCAAGGCGTCTCTTCTGCTACACACAAGTACTGAGTTTACTGCTCTGCTGGTGCACCACTGCTACTAGAGAAAACATTGCCCAAGCAACAGTAATCTAACAATTATTACTTGTAATTATCTAAGGCCGTATTCTTTATTCTTTTATTCTATTACTAGGTATGGATAAGGTTGACCTAGTCAAATTTGATATGTAGTCAAACTTGACATTTGAATCCTCCTGTAAGACAAAACTATGGAAGGAAATATAGTGGCCAACCCCGAAGTCTGCATCAATTTCAAATAAAAGTATCGTATCTTATCTTATCTTAACTAACACCTCATGCATATAAAAGGTGGAACCTTCACCAATGCAATGTTTAGCCCATAATTTGATACCATGCATATGCTTGGTCAATCCATTACTTCCATTTTGGAGATTTTAGAGGGTTCTCTTCACATACTGCCAGTTTCCATGTCATTGGACTTCGTGCTAGCTATGAACAACTGATGAAGAGACCATGCTAGTTGTATTGGAGCTTGAGAGCTTGGTAAGGAAATTGTTGCATAGAGATTGAATCCTACACTGGGTCTTGATTCATGACAGGATAATAAATTTCTAGTAGGGATTTATCCCTGAGATTAGCAGAGATCTTAGAAGCCTGGAGGATGGAACCCTTACTACAATTGTAGGTCAGCCTAAGAATTCTATTTTCAAAAGTGTAGCTCGTCTATTGATGGTTCGTTGCATTGTTGGTACATTGACAATGGAATGATCAAGCTAGTGTGTATGTTAGCAGTGTGGGATTTCTCATGTGTTGAGGTGAGTGTTGGGAAGGAACTGACAGAATATCCATCAGTATGGCTAGTAGGTGACTCTTTATCATCTCATTGTTGAGTGGCTTGTCTAGCCTGGATCTTGTGGTCTTATACGTGGGGGGTCTTAGAGAGATTATCCAAAAAGAGCATCCCTTACCCTTGTTGGCTCATAACTGAGCTAGAGGATGGCATCTGCAGTAAATGACTATTGGTGGGTGGAAAATCACTGTATCAACCATTTTGAATGTTCAAGTTTGGTGAGATATGTCTTCTTTTATTGTTTTCTTGGGATGGTTAATTATGATGATGGAAATGGAATTTTTTATAAATTGCATATAGATGTGTTGGTATACTTTCAAATCTTGTCATTTAGCTCACTGAACAATTTTGAAGGCTATCTTAGGTTTGAGAGTTCAATTAGTACCCCACTGACCAAGGATAGGTTCATCCTTACAAAAAACTCAAAGAGTCAAAACACAGAAGACATATTAATGATTAGTACAAAAAAAATCTGCTAAACAGAAAGAGTCTTTTCATTACAAGGGATCACATGACCATGTTGTGTCAATTGCAACCATTTTTGGGTTTAGTTAAAGGAAACTACCCCCTTTCCTCGGTCTAATATATCTAGATTATTTAATCATCACATTCACATACATACATAATACAAAATGATACGATAAGGTGGTAGAATTACTAGAATGAGAGTGAACATGAGCCTAATTCCAGAGGTGGATTTGACTATTTGAATTTTAAACTACGCCTGCTTCAAAGTCTATGCAAACTAGGAATTGTTGGCTCAAATAGATAGTGACTTTAATTCCATTAAAAACTAATTAAGGGAGTCTATGAAAACCTCCCAAAATATAGAGAAGTATGAGGTGGTTCATTTAAGGAAGAAATAAAATATGGTCCATCATTGTATTTTTCAATTGGGTCTAGCTTAAGTGGTTGAGAGTTGTTACCCTAGCCACCCAGTTTAAACCCCACTTGTGACATATTCACTCTTCATGAGCTTATTTTTTATTGGGGATTGAAAAAGACTAGCAATATCACTCTTTCCCACGGGATGTAGGGTCAGCATGTGGAAATTACATGGAAAAATGGTCCATCATTGTATTTGGGATCATACTATATAGACAAGCAAAGTTTATATTTGCAAAAAAAATAAAACACGAGAGAAATCAATGAAAATTTTCATGACATATTATGCATGGTTACAATCAAAATATAAAGGAAAAAAAAATATATTATGTACATAGATGTCCTAAAACAGTCAATGGAAAACTAATCAAGGACAATGTTTAACATGGACGCTATGTAGAGTGCAAAGAAAGGAATGATATAGAGAAACAAATGGAGAAATTATTGTCAACTTCTAATAAAATAATAGGAGTGAAAACAAATAAGGTCAAGATATTTACCTTGGACATAAGCTATCAAATAGACTCTAGTAAGATTTGGAATCCCAATGTAGTCATGACTAAAGAAAAAACCAAAATTCCCTGCATATAGAGCACTTTATCGATGTGATGAATTCTTACAAAATATTATAATTCAAATTATTAATATTTTCTGCAATACAAATTGTAATCAATAGATAAACAACACATAAAATTTTATCACAAGATGTATAACCAAATCTAATTATCAATAAATTGTATGATTTATTTTTCATTATGTTATCAACTATTGTGCATCTATACACGGAATGAACAACTGTATTTATAACCAATCAGAGGTATGGACTCTAAAAGAATCTCCCCATGGTTTCCAACAATCAGGACACAAAAGAAGCATATGAAGAAAATAATATGCCAAAAGTTGACTTTCATTTAGAGAAAAAATCAAATTACTCGTCTCCTAGAAACCTTGCACCAAATCACATTGCATAAGTCATTAGATGCATGGGCATTGGCATGATTCAAGATCAGGAGAGGCACCATGACCAATTGTTACAAATAAGGAAATCAAAAATGTCCATATCTTCACAAATACAACACATATGAGAGATAAAGAAAAACAATATAAATCAGAATACATACATTAATGTCCATTCAAGAATCAAAATTAATATTCAATGTTTAATATTCTCCCACATACATGCCACCATACCAGTAATAAAAAACACCATATGCTCATATATGTCAAACTTCAATAAACAACAAGGGTTATCTTTTTATTGGTAGATTATCTTATGGAAACATTCACAAAGGTAAAGGGATCAAATCCCATTGGGACCCTTGGGGTTACCAGCAAGTATTTCAGTTGGCACCCCTATTATGAACAGTGAAAACATCTCATCTATTAAGCTATTGTAAGTTGGTTTTCATTTCTTCTTCATACAACAGTAGATAGTTTTTAGTTTGTCTATAGTATAGTCACATATTAGTAAAGTCCTTTGGGATAATAATGCAAATTAAGTTCATATAGCTGCTTTGAACTTGACTTTATTTAGCACCACTGATTTCCATAGGAAAGGTTTCAAGAGAGATATCTACTGCATAGAACCCTTTGTCACCTACCCACCATATCTAAGTTTTCATCTGATAGTTCATCTTCTCATCCTACTTAGTAATCTCTCCTTAGTGATGTGTTACCAGATCCACCACCAGGTGTGTAGGATCCTCTGATCCATATCCACGTAATATCTGTCATGGAAACGGATACTCTGGTGGAGGAAATGGATCCTGTGTAAAATAAAAAAATTAAAAAATCACAAAATTTCAAACAGATCCTGAAACGTTCAAGGATTTTGTGACCCACTGATCCCAAAAATATTTGATTTTTTAATGAAAAGACTTCCAAAATACTGAAGCAATGTTTTAAAAACAGGTGACTCAGACTCATACTTAAAGACAATGTTAAGTTCTTAAATTAATTTTGTAACATTACCATTAATTGTTTTGGGATGTTTGAGAGTGGTTCCAACCTCATCGGACTTCATATGCAAAAAGTAGAATCTTAGATCCCATTATGAATTCAACATACTTAACAGTTTTCAGATTTCAGGATTGCATCATTTCCACTAGATTCTATAGTGTATGAGGGTAATGGATTGGAAATCCATTCATTTTAGCACATTTTTAAAAAATTATTATTTTCTATATAACTGCAATAAAATATTTGTACTACATTATTGAAATGAGATGTAGTATGGTTGAACCTGTATTATGCTATGTCTGGGGGTATTGTGATTACATTCTCAACATGGACACTAACACAATATCCACTCCTACATTAAAGCCAACACATGCAACCTTTGATAATAAATTCACATGACATGTTTCTTCCACATTGAATAAAGGTACAACTTACGTGGGGAATAGAAGGGAAACTGCCAAATACACCAAATCATGAAAAATGTGCCAGGATGTGAAACTTACTCTCTCACCTAAGCCATATCAATGATATCAGTGATAGGAAATTAAAGGCAAATGCCAAATATATCAAATCATGAAAAAAGTATCAGATACATCATTTGAAACTTACTTTCTCCTAGAACACGTAAGAAGTCTAGCATTCCTGTTCTCCCAACATATTCTCCAAAATCTAGCAATATTTTTCCATTCTCTCCAACTATAAGCTCATAATCATATAAAGATACCCATTGACTGATATCCTAATCAAAGAAAATGGTATTTCAATCATTGAAAAGAAGTTAGATATGCAATTCAAAGTTGATCGAACCAAGTCCGGTAACTATTCTCTCATCATCGTCATGTTCCCATTCACTTTACCTTGCATTTGGACATATATACATATCCATCTTACAATTTCCTAACTTTACTCCATTATTCTCCCTAAATGTTAATCTCCAAACCAAATCATGTACAACACAAAAATAGATAAGATTCCATGATACTATGCACCCCTTAACTTCCTTTCAAGAATGAGGTAATTTTCCCATCAATATGTACTTTTTTCCTTATTCAAATACTTTCATAGAAATCTTACAACTCACTCAATCCATGATTCCCTCGAAGCCAAATGCAGATGCTAGACATATATTATTGTCACTTCATCAGACATAACACGATGGTTTGTGGACAAGTGAGTCAGGCTCTAGGGGCCATGTTGGAGCTTACAAGGTATGTTACAAGCCCTATTAGGGCTTCTATACTTTCTGTGTAGTTGTCAAAAACCCCATCGGGGTTTTCATTTTCTGCTATAGGGTTTTCACAAGAGTAGGGCATGTGTTATAGGCTTAGGGCCTCTTTTATCCTCCATCGTAGAAGCAACAGACTATCTTAATCCCTTACAAGGCTCCATCTTGTGTACAGAGGGTAGTCACAAAGGTTTTAAGGGCTTCCAAGGCTCTAGCACAGTTTAATGAAGGTTGCAACAGAGTTTTAAGGGATACCAGAGCTCAAGGAAGGTAGACACAGTGCGAAAGGATCCTAGAGGACTTATATAAGGGTTGTTGTAGGAATACACAGGTCCTAGTGGTCTTTGCAATGTGGACAAATCCCTAGGAGGGATGGATCATGGTTGCTACATGTAGCATAAAACTAGACAGACCACTAGCAAACTAAACTAGGGCTGATGTCATTAGTTGAAGGGCTTACATCAACCAGGAAACCCTTAACCTATATCTTCAATATTTTTCATCTTTATATTGTCTTGGTATGTGTTCCCTTGTGGCCATTGCAAAATTCTGCTCATCAAATATGCTTATGTAAATTTAGCTCATATTAAGGAAAATTATTTTGTTGGTGTTTTTCCTAAAAGTTTTCCCTAGCGTAAATTTTTATGTGCCTTTTGTGATGGTTAATGTTTTAATTTTCTTTTTAGTATATCTGCTAAATGTCAAAATTCAAGATTATTGTCATTCTACGACTACATTCAATTCAAATATGCAATTATGTTAAAATTTCATAGAAAGAAATTCAGTGTTAAAGTATATACAAACATTATTACCTCAGTCAACCACCTACCACATTACATATCCTTGTAATCGATATACCCATGCTTCTATCTCTATGAAGTCAAAATAAAACTCTATCTTTAATACATCCAAATCAAATTTCATATTCAAATCCCCTACCAACCTAATTCTCGTTATATCTTTAACTAAGCAATCCATAAACTATAAACTACTAAAGCTCAAAATACACCTCAATCAACCACTTTCCACATTGCATATCCTTAAAATTTGTCTTCCCATGC
>LPNX011088789.1:135338-201039 GCA_001517045.1 Pseudotsuga menziesii
CATTGTTTCTCTAAAATCCATCCTTAATGGTGCCAAAATAATGTTTGTATATATTTAATTTCTTCTTTGTAGACTTTTGAAGACTTCATATAAAGGTCCCTTAGTCAGGGGAATCTATTAGAGTGTAGAGTAAAGGGCCTCAAGTTTCCATCAAGATAGGAGATTCATATTCATCGAAGGATAGAATCCAATGAGTGTCATAGTCTATATAGAGGAGGGCCACAGTAAGGTTGGGTTGTGTTTGTACAAGCAACCATTTGATTAGGTGAAGTGAACACCACTTCAAGACCAAGAAACCAGAATCAAATAAGGTTATATTGCAACTGTAGGAGCAATAATTTGAACTCAAGTATGGCCATAATTTCACTACAAGAACATGAATACAATGTCAAGTAGGATGATATAGATCACATTCTAGGACAAAAAGACAAATTTAACCATTACTATGCCACAGAATTGACAAAAGTAGGCTAGTAGTTAAACAAGTATTTGTAAGTCCAAGATTAGTAAAATATTTCACAAATACTAAATCTAAGTTGATGACCTTTCATCAGCAGATAAGGAATTACCACTAGGACATGAGAAATCCTCACAGTAAAAACATAATCAATTTTTTTAGGTAATTTTAAACTCTTCTCACTGATCATTCTAGTCAACTCAAAGGAAGAGACTTAAGCTTCCTTCAAGTCATCATATTTCAATGTAGCATGTTCCTTTCATTCATTCATTCTTCTTTTTATTTTTATTTTTATTTTTCAAAGGCTTTGTTGTCATTCGACTTGATTCCTTAACAGAATCACCTTTAAAATTTTCATGGCCAGAGGTTTATGATCCTACTTTTGGAGTAGAAATGGAAACATAGGATGAAATGATATCAACAATAGGCACCGACAGTGCATGTCACTGAGGGTTTGATGTTATCAATAGTTGAGACCACCACAAATTTTTCCAATTCACAGCTCTGGGATGATTCCTCATTTTCTACAGATGATGATGACCCCAAATGTTCAACATTCTGAGTTCCAAAGAAAGACTATCATCTAGACTGAAAAGTTGTTCTGATGAATCCAGTGGTCCACTTTGGGGCATATCAGTTGCACTGCTTAGAAAATGGGTATCTTGAGTCTGAGTGGAGGATGAAGTACCAAACACATCCTTTTCTGAAGATGTTGTAAAACGAGTTTGTGTTATGCCATCACCCATTGTCAGAGATTATTTATTAGTTTTCATAAACATGTTTGTTTTTCATATTTTTTTACTAGCCAAATTTTTCCCAAGCTTCTAACCATACATTGACCATATCAGCCATCTATCCCTGAGTCATCATTTATCATTCAAATTCAATAAAATATATAATCTATTATCTTATCTAGTAATACTTTTTGTATAGAAACAATTATATTTGTATTTCTTGAAATAGATTAGCCCCTGTCGCCTCTACCACTCCTCCAAAACAAAAATGTAAAATTCAATTGCATATATCATAATTCTTAATATCATGAACATACCTATGACCAATGAGATTTACTAAGAGCTTATACTGACTTTGCTAGAAATACCCTCTTGGTAACTTCGACACCACTCACATTCTTTGAAAACAGATTTCCTACACAAAATCTATTAATTAGTATAAATTCTTATGTCTACAACTATAAAATATCGAGCAATATGTTGAAATTCTATGTGGCTGTTGTTGTAAATACTATACAATATTAGGGAATAGATTTAAAAATTTCAATCACTTGGGTATTTGTATCTATGGTAGATTGAAAAAATATTTTGATCATTGTCAAGAACATGAAGCAATATGACACTGTCAACATGATTGTGAATATTATAATGATTTGCTAGAAATTCTTATATTCAATTTCTTCCTAGGAAGAGGAACTTGGCCTCCACTACTTGTACTTCACCCAACAAGAAAGACAGATGTCTATGCTCAATACCACGACCTCTATAGAAGAAGAAAACAGTGCCACAAGAGAGATACTGATACGGGATGAAGAATAATGCGTCTACACGAGAAGTCTTTTCCAAACCCCAACACATGTGCACAAATCTTCTTCAATCTTGCTTGAACATTTTTCACCAATGAAGCTCGGTAAGAAATTTGTCTTTGTCATGCTTGGGGCACCTCATTAATTACAATATTTTCGGCATTATA
Source organism: Pseudotsuga menziesii (assembly GCA_001517045.1). NCBI lineage: Eukaryota > Viridiplantae > Streptophyta > Pinopsida > Pinales > Pinaceae > Pseudotsuga > Pseudotsuga menziesii. The sequence goes on from LPNX011088789.1 coordinate 137,503, forward strand.
GGGTGTTTTCAATGCAACCAATTTTATAGAAACTTCTCGTCATTAAATTTTCTCCTCTTCTTCATCAACTAGAACCCTAGATTTCATGCCAATCTCTTCATTTTCTCTTGAGCCCCCACCAAATTCAAACCCTTATTTAGATCACTCTTTGTCTTCCAATCGTTATCTATGTAGTGTCATTCTTTTCATTTTTATCACTAATTTGGGGTTTGTTGAACTTAACAATTCACGGTTTTGCAGGAGGAGCTTTGAGCATGGAATATCAACAGGCCAATTCAAAATCAATACCAACATAATCGAAGCCTCCTACATCTCCAAATGAAGAAGTCGATGATGAGTTAAAGGGTTTTACCAGTATGTGGCAGTTGAGATTAAGCTGTAATGCACTTTCAACTGGAACCATGCGAGCAACCGATCTACCCAATCGTCCTTCTCTTTTCCTCCCAGTGATCTATTCCAAATTATGTTTTCTGGTATCCCACTGTCTTTATGCAGACTTAATGTACATATATTTTTAGCAATGCCCAGGTTTCATGTAAATGTATGATAAACTATCATTTCCTTTTCATTGGGATATTAACAACAAAAGAGAGAAGCCCATCATGTTTACTAGGATTAATATGGCTACCTCCCTTGGTACAACCCCATGAAGCCCTGAAAACAGGTTCAAAGACCTAAAGAAAGTTTAAAAGGGGGCTATTTAAAAACACTATTGTACAATCAGGGTGTAGAGGTTCGCGCCCAGCCCCATTGACACTAATTTTAGTGAAGAAAGTTAAAAAGGGGGCTATTTAAAAACACTATTGTACAATCTGGGTGTAGAGGTTCGCTCCAGCCCCATTGACACTAATTTTAGTTTTAGTCTATTGGTGTGAAGAAAAAGAAATCAAAAATATTTAATCCATCCATTGAACTTATAAAAAAACTAAAAAACTTTAATTCACTCACAATTCCAAAAATTAAATATTGAAATTTTTCATTAAAAAAAAATTAATTTGTATTAATAAAAATGTTGAAAAATAAATTAACTAATTTTATATCATAATTAGGATGAGAAAATATGTAAAATTATTGAATTTTTCAAGGATTTCTTTTTAATATGGTTATTCATCTAGAGTAGTGAGGTGATCTATAGCCTAGTCCATCAATAAGACTTATCAAGCATTCAAGTGATTGATTGGATGGTAAGGTTTAACAAAGTAGATCAATGAATGAGGGTGTAATATTTCATGGTATTGGGTAGTCTCCCTAATGAGTAAACCCACTCGACTAAAATGTTGTAAATGCACTAGAGCATTATAAAGTAGTTGGGAAATTGATGGTGTAAGGTCCATAATACAACATTAAAAGAAACCTGCATATATATGAAGGATATTATACATTAATTTGGTGTCTCCCTAGGACGTCGTCATTATCAATAACACTAATCTGGTGTTAATTGTTGAGTTGTGACACTAGTGTATAAATCTTTCTTGATTATAATAGCTAAATTAGTGTCAATAGTTGAGCTATGACACATGAGGGGTCTACAATTTACTAAATTCTAACACTGCAGATGGATTCAGAGACCTCTCTGAATCCATCTGCAGTGTTAGAATTTAGTAAAATGTATAATTTCATTGTCAAATTTGTAATTTTTCCATTGGCGCTGGAGTGACACAACTAAAAATGACCAAATAAATGACCGATTGTAATCTGTTCATTTGTAGTCTAGATATCCCATGATCAAATTTGGTCATTTATCTTGGTCATTTTTAGTTGGTTTTTATCCCGTGACCAAAAGTGGTCATTTATCTTGGTTGTTTTTAGTTGGTTTTTATCCCGTGACCAAAAGTGGTCATTTATCTTGGTCGTTTTTAGTTAAATCACTTAGAATTAACAATTTTGGTCATTTATCCCTTTAAAAAAATTGTGGTGATCAAAATTTTTGGTCTCGTAGTCACTAATCTCTCATTTTCCACTAGTGACAACTTAAACCACGCAAACAACCAAGAGCTATTAATTCCATTACAACTTGACCTGTGCATAAACAACCAAGAGCCGACGTTGAAAGGTGGCATTAGTTTTGCTGGTGTGCAAATTAGATAGCCATATATGGTCGATATAGACGGAAGTTCATTGAAAATTAAAAATGTCGATATTTCCACTTTTTTCTGCCATGATAAAAAAAATGAAGTATTAATCCACGGATGTTCAAAACGTGGAAGTATTTCATGGAAAAATCCACCCAGATGTATTAGTGCCTGATTTTCAATGTTAGTCTTGGTGGATTGTAGCCTAGATACCTTCAGGATTTCTTTCAATAAATCACTGTAAATGACTTCTCCAGTCTAATTATGTAGATGAATCATGTCTGGCACATGGATATTTTCCAAATTCATTCTCATCTCCGAGATGTGTAATAACCCAAAAATTCATAAATTTTTTTAATTTTTCATGTAACATAAAATGTTCAAAGATGTCACTGCCTAAGAACCAATAACTACTAGCGGTTACTCAAAGAGTAGTATTTAGAATAGATCATTGTAATTATTTAGTTCTATATAATTTAGTTGTTTATCTTTGAAGTACTATGTTACAGATGTTAAATTCCACAGTTTATGTTTTGTAAAAGGACAGGAAAGAAAACTATATCTAAACCTGATACTAACTATGTTATTACTATTTCCTGTCAAGTAGGAAAGAACCTTAGATGAGATCAGGGCTTACTTAGGTTATATCTAAGGTAGTGAAGTGATGCGTCTTTTACAGGTTCTAAACAGGTAAGGATTTTTGTTACCAGTAAATTCTAGATCAAGTAAAACACTAAACTAGCATATGATAAAATGCTAGTTAAACTGTTTGTTATTGCAGATTGACCCCATAAGAGGTATTGTTGATATTTTTATTGTTTAGAAATCTTCATAAATGTTTGTAAAACACTATTGTAATCGACTGGGTTAGTTCATTTATGCTTACTACTACATACTTGTTTAAATCACCTTCCTCTTTGTGTTTTCAGCGATAGACTTGTATTTAATTCTAGATGGGCATTTTATAAACAAATCTACTACTGTCAAAAAGAGCACAGTAACCTAAGAGGTATAAAAGTTAGAGGATATGTTAAATCTACTTGTGACCAAAGCATCACATTTATCATTAGTGTTGGGTACAAGTATTGTTTATATTTACTCAAGTTCTTTCCAAGACTATAATTATTCTATTCTAACGATCCTCCTTAACCAAGTATTTATATTTGATTTTCTTGTGTCATAAATCTCATTTTATATGAGTTTTTGTTGACAAGGCATATATTTGAAATTTAAAACCATGCTTAGACTAAGACCTATCTTAAAGATATTTATGGTTAATTTCTTTTATATGATGTTAATTCCTCCCTTTTTTATATCTTACTACAACCAATAGTAACATTATTTAAAATTGAGAAGAACATAAATATTTTAAAGTTATGCATAAGACCCTAGTGTAAAGGAACACCTCTCAAACACAAGTATTTGGTTATACAAACAAGAAATCAAGACGAGGATATTGATACTATGCAATGATATCATAAGGTTTTGACAGGTGAACAAAATGATTTGTGCAGGTTAAATCGAGACTTTCAAACTATAGCATGAAACCCATAATTTGCAAATAATTTCAGAGGAAACGTGGTTGGTGGTTGATGATTAGGTTTTGTATTGACTTTGGAGGAAAACAAAAGGCTTTTCCTAGCCCTAAAATCACATTTTTTTTCTTTGCTATGGTGTGGTTGAGCTGCGAGCTCATGGCTGCCAAGCTTGTTGCCAATCCTTCTATCATTTGCACATAGGCCTTCGTTATCCATAATGAGCTCCTCTGCAAGTTTGTCTTTCAAGATTTGGTTCAGTAATAATGAGCACGGTGCTTGCTATTGTCGTGAGGTAGTTTTGACTGTCAAAAAGAGTGTTGCAGTTGGGTTGTCTTTGCCATTGTTTTTCTGAGCGAGTTTGGTACTCTTAGTGCTTTTGACCATAACCAATGTGAAGGGATTCATTAAGTAAAGTGAGCTAGGTTCTTGTTTACTACTAGTTTTCATATTGTGTGTTTGAATCTTACCTCATCGTGGCTTGGGATCTACACTTGAACACTACGATCAGCAATTTCCTTTTTGGTAGTTCTCCATTTCAGCTTGTGGACATAACAAAAGGAGGATCGGGTTGGCTGTCGACGTTCACCCAGTTACATAGCTCTATTGGTAAGAAGAAAATTGTTTTTAAATTGTTTCTGCACAAAGTAAAATTATTATATTTTGAATTATGTGTATCTAACATACTGGGGTTTGCTCTATTCAGGATCTCAAGAACCGAGCTTGGTTTTGAAGAACTCCACCAACAAGCTTCCATGAGGGCATTCACCGTGGTAATTCTTGGTTTCACCTGGGGTTCTCCTGCACGAGTTGTATGGTGGATTAAGATGTTAATGCCATGTGTTGTTGGTTACTTGTCCGGCTTTAGTTTTTAGATACTCTGTTTGTTCCTTTGTTTTTTAATTTAAAAATCCCTAGTGGTTGTTTTGTAACGGAAGATTCGGGCTCTCTCAGTCGAGACTTAAAAAAATTAGTTTTTGAGCATTTTCATCCATGGTTAAATTATAGATGTGTTTTTTAGTACTGTATTTAAGTTGTGACTCTTATTGACAAGCCATTGGGTTGTTATATGAGGATTTGTTTAGTATTTTTTGAAAAAATAAAATTAATGGTTTTTCTTGGAGCACTTCTCATTTTTTAAAAGGGCTTTTATAGCCGAAACACATGGTTGGTTTTTATGTGAACTATGTTTGTATATAGATACTTTTACTGAGGTTTCTAAGCCTTGAATGGTGATGTAAAATGCTGCAAGCCGATACTAAGTCTATTCAATTTTGTTTTTGATATTTATAAGAATTATTACAGCTTAAAGCTGGATTAATAGTATCTCTGTTTGGTTCATATTTATACATTGTTTTTATGATAGCTATGTTCATTGTTTAATAACTTTGAGGATTTAGGTTAAGTGGATTATTAGTTAAATTTATTTTCTTACAAATGAATTATGATTTGAGGGAAATTGCCAGTGGAATACTTTGATAATAGCATAATTATTAATGCAGCAATGAATTCTGAAGATAGAATAGAGAAATGATTATTAGTGAATAAATTTACCTATCTTCTGTACTTTTGGATTATACTCCTAATTTTTTTTTTGATAATTATAAATTATGATTTCATTTTGTTATAAAATAACAGTTCATTTATAAACCCTATATTTTCTTTAAAGTTTATAGAGCTAGTAATTCATTTCAGTAAACCCTAGTTTGCATTTTCACATAGGTGAGCTAACTCGGTAAATATTTAACCTAGTTTACTGTTCTACTAAGTAAATCTAGATAATTTATTTTTTTCGATATTATCTATTTTGGAATACATATTAGGTTTATATTATGTAATTTCTTTCTGGTTTCACCGTGTAAAATATTACACCTACCAGTGTGTAATACATAGGATATGTCCTTTGATTTTATCTAAATTATTAAAGTACTTTAAGTAAATCCTATAACATTTTATATAAAAATATTGTAGAAAATAAACATTTGCATCTCAATACACGTTTTACTGAATCCACTGTTTAAAAATAAACAAACCTATTGTAGTAGAGTACTGCCTTGCAAAAGGTGTGCAAAAATACAGTTTAGGTATTTTCTTTGTTCTATGAATTAACTCAAAAATTTCTCTACTAATTTACCCTACTCTCACTAGTTACTAACTTTCACAGCATATATAATTCTCCTATTTATCCCTAATAGAAATAAAACAAAATACACTATATTATTGAAAACTCTTAAACTTTCCAGGTACAGTTGATAATTTAAAATACTGAACTAAGAAAAACCTAGAAGTATAGATGAGGTGACAACAGCTTAAGGAAACTATTTCTCCCAACCAACTCCTAGAGAAGAGCTGGACTGCAATTCTCAGGACCCCCAAGCTTGTCTCCTGGTCCACCTAGTAGAAGTACTGGGTGAGAGATGTAGTCTAGAAATCCTCTGCAACTCCATTGAGTGTTCAGCAGTAACTCACTTCTTCTTACAACAGTATGAACTCAGCTTAGAATAGCTACACTAGTTCATGTCTTCAACACTTGTCCACTGAAACTTACTTCAGCTAGTCCCCTCCATCGAATTTCTCATTTGCACTTCATTCACTCAGAATGATCACAAATCCAGAAAATGAACAACCTCATTTGTCTTGAATGGGAAGTTTTATTAGCATGCCTAGGTATTTTGGGTTAGTTTTTACTTAATGAACCACCTTCTCTTGTTCCACTTTCTTGGGGGATCATGACCATGAAAATAGGGAAGATTCCAACTGCAATAGCTAGAAGTTGTTTGAAGATGCTTCAACATGTCAATCTTCTCTCAACCCAGCCTCCTCCATCAAGTGACCAGTAAAACACTCATTTAACAGCTTCCCTAAGCTATTGTCTCATCTTTCATTTATTTATTAATAAAATATTCCTAAATTACATTAAATTATCCTTTACCCCACTTGGTCATTAATTACAAACTTTACATAAAATGTAACATAATGTTTCTTAAAACATAAAAGTGTTTTGAAAATTGGGGAATGTGACATACACACCCCCTTAATTTATAGCATGTCCTCAATGTTATTTATTCTTCGTCCTCAAAATTTCCCTGAAATAGAATTGGATATGCATCCCATGTATGACTTTCCATATCACAGGTGGCTTCTTCTGGACTAAGGTGATTCCATTACACCTTCACTTGACCAACGGTCGATTCCAAAGCGATATCTCCCTCCTTTCAAGGATAGAATCCAGTTCCACTAGAAAATATCCTTCAGGATCCACCTGCACATCATTCCACTTAATAACATGAGTAACATCATGTACATATTTTTTTAACACAAAAATATGAAAAACATTGTGAACCTTTAAGTTTGGCGGTAAAGCTAACTAATATGCTACATGTCCTATTCTGGAAAATATTTCAAAAGGTCCACAATATCGGGGTGCTAACTTAGCACAACTTCCTAACCTCAGAGAAATATTTTTAGGTCCCACATTAATAAAGACATGTTCACCTACCTGGAACTCCTTCTGAGTTTGTTTAAGATATGCTTGACTTTTTTGTCGATCTTGTGCAACATTCAAGTGACCTTGCACCTATTTTACAATTAACTCCATCTCTTTTAATAATGTAGGTCCTAATACTAACCTATAAATTGGATTACTCCATGATATGGAGGTATTGCACTTCTTTCCATACAAAATTTCAAAAGGACTATATCTTGTTGAGGCTTGGCAATGATTATTGTAAGCAAACTCTACCAAGTGTACGCAATCTTCCCATTTACCTGGTTGTTCTTTTACGTACATTCTAAGCAGATCTTACAATACCTGGTTTACTCTTTTAGTCTATCCATTTGTTTGAGGATGGAAGGAGGTACTTAAATTTAATGTAGTATTTAATCCCTTAAAAAATTACTTCCAAAATTTTTCCGTAAACTTAGGGTCTCAGTCTGAAACTATTACTTTTGGTATTCCATGTAAATGATTTTTTTGTTTTAGGAAAATATTAGTGATATTCACATCTTTATAAGTAGTTTTTATAGGTATAAAATGAGTTGTCTTGCTTAATTTATCGACAACTACCATTATTGAGTCATTCAAGTTTTTATTTTTAGGTAGTCATGTGATAAAATCAAGGTTGATTATCTCCCACTTCCAGCTAGGATTAGGTAATTGATGAATTAGCCCAGCTAGATGTTGATGTTCAATTTTTATTTGCTGACATTCAAAGAACTTAGCAATGCATTCTGCCAATTCATTTTTCATGTTGGGCCAGAAATAATCCTTTCTTAGCATAGTTATAGTGTTTTGATAACCAAGATTCCCTGAATAATGAGTCTTATGAATTTCATTTAAAATCAACAACTTAATCTTAGGTACATTAGGTACGTATAGTCTATATTTATATAATAATAATCCTTTTTCACTTAAACTATACCCTATACTTAAACTTTCAATTAAATTTTCTCCTACCTTTGCTTGTAATTTCTGATAGTTTTCATCTTGTCCTATTCCTTCTTCTAGCTGTTCTTCTAAATATGTTTTCTAGGTGCTGATTGCTACTGTAAAATTCAATTTTGCATTTCTTCTTAAAGCATCAGCAACCTTATTTTTCTTTCCTTTAATATGTTGGATTTCAAAATCATACTCTCTAAGGAAAGCTAGAAACCTAGATTGCTTAGCGTTCAAGTTAGGTTGATCCAACAGATATTTTAACCCTTTATTATCTGTCATTAATATAAACTTTCTTCTGATTAAATGATGACACCACATTTTTATGGCATGTATGACAACAACCAATTCTAATTCATAGGTCACATAATTTTTCTCATGAATATTTAACTTCCTAGACTCATAAGCAATGACATGTCCTTCCTCAGTTAAGACTCCACCTAAACCGTCATTGCATGCGTCAGTACATACTATAAAATATTTATTAGCGTCAACAATTCTTAAGATTGGTGCAGTGGTTAATAATGTTTTTAAATTTTTAAAACTATCTTCACACTTTTGACTCAACTCAAATTTATTCCCTTTCTTCTGTAAAGAAGTTATGGGATTTGCAATTCTTGAAAACCCTTCGATAAATCTTCTATAATAGCCAGTAATCCCCATGAATGATTGTACATCAGTTATGTCTTTTGGGACTGACCATTCTTTGATTTCCTTTATCTTTTTGGGATCAACATAAATTCCTCCTTTAGTCACTACATGACCCAAATACTGTATTTTATCCTTAAATAAATCACATTTACTAAATTTTGCGTAGAGGTGATGTTATCGTAACTCTTCTCAGACAATTTTTAAATGCTCTTTATTTTCTTCTTTAGACTTTGAGTAAATTAAGATGTCGTCAATGAATATGACCACAAACTTATCAAAGTATTTATGCATTACATTATTCATTAGACACATAAAAATAGTTGTGGCATTAGTAAGCCCAAATGGCATAACAACAAACTCGTAATGACCATACATGGTCCTGAAAGTTGTTTTAAAGATGTCTTCATCTTTGATTCAGACTTGGTGGTAACTAGATCGTAAATCCATATTCGAGAATACAGTTTCTCCACATAGCTAATCAAACAGATCATCTATGTGGGGTAATAGATATCTATTTTTGATAATCATTTTATTTAGTTGACGGTAATCTATACATATTCGTGGAGTTCTGTCCTTCTTCTTAACAAAAAATAACAGGTGCTCCCTAGGGAGACACACCGGGTCTAATATAATTCTTATCAATGAGTTGTTTTAACTACGACTTTAGTTCATTTAATTCCAGTATATTCATCCGATAAGGGGATTTTGAGCTGGGCACTACACCAGGTACCAGCTCAATAGTGAAGTCTAACTCTCGCTTCGGAGGCAGTCCCAAAATTTCTTTTGGAAAGACATACGATTACTCCCTCAGGATCAGAATATCTTCCAATTTTAACTTATCTTTGTTATTAGTATTTTCTTCATTAATTACTATTACAACAAAGTCTTTACAGCCCTTCCAAACAACTCTCTTAAGTTGCAAAGCAGAAATCTGTCTTATAGCTATTTTCTGAGGGATTCCTTTTACATTTATTGTTTCTCCATTGTTATTTACACAAGTAAATTTTTTATCGAAATAGTTCAGGACTACCCTATGTTGTTCTAACCAATCCATACTAATTAACATATCATAAGAACCTAAAGGTAAAACATTAATCTTAACAAAGGTTTCAAACTGATCCATTTTTACTATACAATTCTTAACAAAGCTGATCACCTTTCTTTTTGCACCAGTAGCTAGCTGGAATAACCAAGAATTTACAAAATTTTCTACTGATAACTTGCATTTTTCTACTGAATCAAGAGAAATATAACTTAATCTATCCCATGGATCAATTAAGATAGATATAGGTATTTGATTCAGCTTACCTTCCACTTCCACCATGGAAGTTTGATAATCCTCCTGCCTATTCTCCAGTGCTGCATTGATCCTGGGCATTTTCCTTGCTAGATCACCTACAATAATCTCCTCCTATATCATATGTATGTTGCTAATAGTATTCTTCCGGTTGGGGAAAACTGATGCATAATGAGGACCATTACATTCCTAGCACTTTGTTGGTTCCTTTCGTTCAAAATTCTTGGTATAGTTACTATGATTATTAACATATTCTTTATTTCTTTGACCATTTGGATTTATCTATGAATTACTTTTGTTCCCTTGGAAATTTTTATTAGGAAAATTTTGTGTGTTATTATTTTTAAAATTTTGGTTAGGTACGAAACCTTTCTTCCTCTGTTCAAAATTATTAGTTCTTTTAGCCTTCCAATTTGTCATACTTTCCTTTTTGGGATTATGTTCATAACATAAATTCACCTTTCTCATTGTTGCCTCTAAAGTTTTTGGATTTTCATATTCAATTCTGTCTTTTATATGAAAGGGTAAGCATCTTAGAAACCACTGTACTTTAGGTTTCTCGTCCACGTTGTAAGGCACATATCTAAGAAGACTTAGGAATTTACTGTTTAGTTCTTTCATGTTCATTGTTCCCAGTTTTAATTCATAAAACTCCTTAGCCTGCTCCTCATAGTACCGTTCAGACAAAAATTTCTTCTTAAAATATTTCTTAAATGTACTCCAATTAATGTTTTTCTCCCTAATTCCTTCTACTCTTTTTAGATCCTGCCAACAAATATTTGTCTTCCCAATGAGGTTATAAATAACCATTCTGGATTTCAGTTGATTAGAGTAATTATAATTTTGAAAACATTTCTTCTTCCTAGATAGCCATGATTCAACCTCTTCTCCCTTCTCAGTTTCACCATTAAAGGTCGGTGGCTTAATTTTCTTGAATTCTCCATAGATTTCTTTGTAAGGTTTAAAATTTCTCTTTCTTCTATGATGATTATCTTCACTACTATCACTAGTATATTTATAATTATTTTTATGTGGATCACCAGAAACCTCAGAAGATGAGCTACTTTCAATTTTAAACTATTTATAATTTTTATCTTTATGTTGGTAAGGAATTTCTTCATACTCTGTTCGTTTATCTTTTTCTTCATTCTGAAATCTTTCCATTAAAATCTAATTTAGCTCCTCCTGAGCTCTCAGAATTCTCTCATTTTCCTTTTTGACTATTTCCATCTTTGTTCTTAGTTCCTTGATTGTTTGTAATAATTCAAAATAGTTATTAGTTATTTCTTCTTGTATAGGTTCTCTTTTAGAATTACTTCGTTCAGTAAATAGGGACTCCTTATTCACATATTCTTCCAATCTTTCCATACCTACAGTTAACTCAGAAAAATTCTCTGGAAGTATAATTCAAAAAAAAATTAAAAATCAGTATGGATGTTTTAAATCTACTATTTTGTTTATGCAAGTTGAGCCACATTCAGGCCTAGTGTCTGAAGCTTGGGTTCTGATACCACATGTAATAACCCAAAAATTTATAAAAATTTAAAAAATTTCAAGTAACATAAAATGTTCAAAGATGTCACTACCTAAGAACCAATAATTGCTAGTGGTTACTCAAGCAGTAGTATTTAGAATAGAGTATTATAATTATTTAATTCTATATAATTTATTTGCTTATCTTTGAAGTACTATGTTACAGATGTTAAATTCCGTAGTTTATGTTTTTTAAAAGGACAGGAAAGAAAACTATATATAAACCTGATACTAAGTGTGTTATTACTGTTTCCTGTCAAGTAGGAAAGAGCCTTAGATGAGATTGGGGCTTACCTAGCTTACAACTAACGCAGTGAAGTGATGCTTCTTTTACAGGTTCTCAACAAGTAAGTAGTTTTGTTACCAGTAAATTGCATATCGAGAAAAACACTCAACTAGCATAGGATAAAATTCTAGTTAAATTGTTTGTTATTGTAGCTTGACACCGTAAGAGGTATTGCTGATATTTTTATTGCTTATAAATATGCATAAATGTTTGTAAAACACTATTGTAATCGATTGGGTTAGTTCAGTTATGCTTATTGCTATAGTACTTGTTTAAATGACCTTCCTCTTTGTGTTTTCAGCTATAGACTTGTATTTAGTTCTAGATGGGCATTTTATAAACATATCTACTACTGTAAAAAACAACATAGTAACCTAAGAGGTCTAAAATTTAGAGGATATGTTAAATCTATGTGTGACCAAAACTTCACATTTATCATTAGTGTTGGGTATAAGTATTATTTATATTTACTTTCCAAGACTATAATTATTCTATTCTGATGATCCTCCTTAACCAAGTATTTATATTTGATTTTCTTGTGTTAGAAATCTCATTTCATATGAGTTTTTGTTGACAAGGCATATATTTGAAATTTTAAAACCATGCTTAGAATAAGACCTATCTTAAAGATCTCTATGGTTAAGTTCTTCTATATAATGTTAATTCCTCCCTTGTTTATATCTTACTACAACCAATAGTAACATTGTTTATAATTAAGAAGAACATAAATATTTTAAAGGTATGCATAAGACCCTAGTGTAAAGGAACACCTATCAAACACAAGTCGTTGGTTATACAAACAAGAAATCAAAACAAGGATATTGATACTATGAAATGATATCATAAGGTTTTTACTTGTGAACAAAATGATCTGTGCTGGTTAAATTGAGACTTTCAAACTATAGCATGAAACCCATAATTTGCAAATAATTTTAGAGGACACGTGGTTGGTGGTTCATGATTAGGTTTTTTGTTTACTTTGGAGGAAAATAAAAGGCTTGTCCTAACCCGAAAATCGCATTTTTTTTTTCTTTGTTGTGTGTTGGTCGAGCTATGAGCTCATGGCTGCTAGGCTTGTTGCCAATACTTCTATCGTTTGCACACACACCTTCATGAGCCATAATGATCTCCTCTGGAAGTTTGTCTTTCAAGCTTTGGTTCAGTAAGAATGAGCACAGTGCTTGCTACTGTCATGAGGTAGTTTTAACTATAAAAAAGAGTGTTGCAGGTTGGGCTATCTTCGTCATTGTTTTTCTAAGTGAGTTTGGTACTCTGAGTGCTTTTGACCATAACTAGTGTGAAGGGAGTCATTGAGTAAAGTGAGCTAGGTTAGTGTTTACTGCTGGTTTTTCGTATCATGGGTTTGAATCTTACCTAATCATGGCTTGGGCTCTACACTTGAACACTACGATCTATAATTTGCTTTTTGGTAGTGCTCCATTTCATCTTGTGGACATAACAAAAGGAGGTTCGGGTTCGATTTTCACGTCCACCCAGTTGTACAGATCTATTGGTAAGAACGAAATTGTTTTTAAAGTCTTTCTGCACAAATTAAAATTATTATCTTGTGAATTATGTGTATCTAATATACTAGGGTTTTCTCTGTTCAGGATCTCAAGACCTGAGCTTGGTTCTAAAGAACTCCACCAACAGGATTCCACGAGGGTATTCACCCCAGTAAGACTCGGTTTCACCTGGGGTTCTCATGAATGAGTTGTATGGTGGATTAAGATGTTACTACCGTGTGTTATTGGTTACTTGTTCGGCCATCGGTTTTAGATACTCTGTTTGTTCCTTTGTTTTTTTATTTAAAAGTCCCTAGTGGTTGTTTTGTAATGGAAGATTCAGGCTCTCTCAGCCGAGACTTAAAAAAAAATAGTTTTTGAGCCTTTTTAGCCACGGTTAAATTATAAATGTGTTGTTTGGTACTTGCTTTAAGTCATGACTCTTATTGACAGGCCATTGGTTCGTTATATGAGGATTTGTTCAGTTTTTTTTTTTTTTAAAGAAAAACTTAATGGTTGTTCTTACAACACTTCTCATTTTCGAAAAGAGATTTTGTAGCCGAAATAGATGGTTGGTTTTTATGTGAACTCTCTTTGTATATAGATACTTGTACTCAGGCTTTTAAGCCTTGAATGGTGATGTAAAAGGTTGCAAGCCGACACTAAGTGTGTTTAGTTTTGTTTTTGATATTTATAGGAATTATTACAGCTTAAAGATGAATTAATAGTATCTCTGTTTGGTTAATATTTATACATTGTTTTTATGCTAGCTATCTTTATTGTTAAATACCTTTGAAGATTTAGGCTAAGTGGATTATTAGTTAAATTTATTTTCTTCTAGATGAATTATAATTTGAGGGAAATTGGCACTAGAATACTTTGATAATAGAATAATTATTAATGCACCAATGAATTCTGAAGATAGAACAGAGAAATGATTATTAGTGAATAAATTTACCTATCTTCTATGCTTTTGGATTATACTGCTAGATTTTTTCTTTTGATAATTACAACTTATGATTTGATTTTGTTATAGAAGAACAGTTGGTTTATAAACCCTAAATTTTCTTTAAATTTTACAGAGCTAGTAGTTTGTTTCAGTAAACCCTAGTTTGCATTTTCACATAGGTGAGCTAACTAGGTAAATATTTAACCTAGTTTACTATTCTGCTAAGTAAATCTAGATGATTTACTGTTTTCAATATTATCTATTTTGGAATACATATTAGGTTTATATTATGTAATTTCTTTCTAGTTTCACTATGTAAAATATTACACATACCAATGTGTAATACATAGGCTCTGTCCTCTGATTTTATCTAAATTGTTTAAGTAATTTAAGTAAATAGTACAAATACAACAGAAATACTATAACATTTTATATAAAAATACTGTATAAAATAAACATTTGCATATGCATACATGTTTTACTGAATCCACTGTTTAAAAATAAACAAACCTGTTGTACTAGAGTACTTCCTTGCAAAAGGTGTGGAAAAATACAGTTTAGGTATTTTATTTCTATCTATCAATTAACTTAGAATTTTCTCTGCTAATTTACCCTAATCTATCTAGTTACTAACTTTCACAGCATATATAATTCTCCTATTTATCCCTAACAGAAATAAAACAAAATACACTATATTGTTGAAAACTCTTAAACTTTCCAGGTATAGTAGATAATTTAAAAGACTGAACTAAGCAAATATTGGAAGTATAGATGAGGTGACAACAACTTAAGGAAACTATTCCTCGCAACCAACTCCTAGAAAAGAGCTGGACTGCAACTCTAAGCACTGCCAAACTTGTCTCTTGGTCCACCTGGTAGAAGTACTGGGTGAGAGATGTAGTCTAGAAATCCTCTGCAAATCCACTGAGTTTTTAGTAGTAACTCAGTTCTACTTATAGCAGTATGAAATCAGCTTAGAATAGCTACACTAGTTCATCTCTTCAACACTTGTCCACTCAAACGTACTTTAGCTAGTCCCCTCCATCGAATTTCTCATGTGCTCTTGATTCACTCAGAAGGATCACAAATACATAAAATGAGCAGCCTCAGTTGACTTCAATGGGAAGTTTTATTAGCATGCCTAGGTACTTTGGGTCATTTTTTACTTAATGAGTCACCTGCTCCTGTTCCACTTTCTTGGGGAATCATGACCACAAAAATAGGGAAGTTGCCACCTACAACAGCTAGAAGTAGTTTGAGGATGTTGCCACATGTCAATCTTCTCTCAACCCAACATCCTTCTTTCATGTGACCAGTGAACACTCATTTAATAGCTTCCCTAAGCTGTTGTCTCATCTTTGATTTATTTATTAATAAAATATTCTGAAATTACATTAAATTATCCTTGACCCCACTTGGTCATTAATTACAAACTTTACATAAAATGTAACATAATGTTTCTTAAAACATAAAAGTGTTTTGAAAATTGGGGCATGTGACATGTCGTTCTTAATAGACACTGCTAAGTTCAAACTATTTTGAGCATGATCCCTAACAATGACTAGAGAGACATCTTTACTTGATATTTTCCTTACCTCAGCATACAAATTTAGAGACTCGTCCATTGATGTTTATTTGTCATATTTTTACTTATAAAATAATTCATCCCTAGTATTGAATTGATATGTACACCCCTTAGGAGTCTCTGAAAAATCATACTCCTTTACTTCAAATGCTGGGCCTTTCACCTTCATTTGTATTTTCTTACCCACAATCTTTTTTAGTTTTACCAATTCTCCTTGAACTTCAATCTTTTTCTTCATTGATGTTGCTGGATTTTCTTCCTTCTCTATTTCCACAGCATGAGAAAAACTTTCTTTTATTAGTAATTTATGAATGACTAGCAATGGGAGTAATTACCTCTTTTGCTGGGAAAATAAACAATGGATCTTGATGTGTTACACTAATATCTTGCACTCGTGATGTAGAACCTTGTTGCATATCTTCTTCATTCTGCATCAATAAGGGATAATCTGACTAGTTTGCACTTTTAGATAAACCTTCAACCTCTCAATGTTCAAAATCCTTGTTCTTATCCACTTGCTTCCTAACATAAATGATGTGATGGGGCTCATAATTTATTGTAGTAGTTCTCTAAAATACCATCTCCTTAAGCAATGTTTCTACTATAGTAAATGCAACGTTTCTTTTGATGATAAATGATCCAACCACCCAAGGAAACTCAATCTATGAAACTTTTCTAAAACTTATAAAATGCTCATTTTCAACAATAATCTTGTGTTTGATAAACTCCAGTGGAAAAATTATTGAAGTGAGGAATGGAGGTAGGATATATGGTTCATAAGTGAATCCATATACTCTTATGATTGTGTTTTCTTCTAATAAAAACTAATCACTCATCTTATCTAGTGAAAATTGCAAAGACTCATTCATAATTGGAAACACTCTAGGTAACTTGTTCTTGAAAAATACTTTACAAACTTCAGCCCTTACAAAGTTCATGTATTTAAAGAAATTTTGTTGATCTCATCTATTAAGACCATCTCTAGTAGTTTTCAATCTTCATTAAAGAACATAAACATCCTTACTAAATGAGATTGAAACATGAAATAATTTGTACTATGAAAATTCACCAGCGAAGAGTGAGTATTCTTAGCCATGAATTCATCAAACCAAAGGCAGACAGATTAGGATGATTGGGGATTAGATTGACTTGTGATAACTCTAAACAAAAGACTCATTAACAACTTAGTGACATACTTATCTGTATCCAAACCTAAAAATTGACTCATTAATGAAATGACCAATTTAGTTTCTTCATTAAACAAGTTGGTATCTATAGGGAAGGCTTGATTTTGTAGAGAGACATGTGACCTAAATAAAGTATTGAAAAATTATTGGTTTAACTCCAAGGATAATTCATAAAAATATTGAATTAGGTTTTCTTTGTTAAAATATTTTTGGTACAAGGTAAACAAGGACGACACTGCAAATGAATAGAGGGAAACTAGAGTATTGAAAGGACAAAAGATTTTATACTTAGTTGAATACATAATGAATATTTCATAAGATGAATAATTCAATGCACACCACTCAACAAATACTGGAAAACCTAGTGTTTGTTCAGGACACAAAAAATGAAAATAGGACATACAAACACCATGCAAGTCTATACCCTGGTACTCAAAGGCTTTTATTTTGGATTTTAACTTATTAATTGGTCCAAAAGATAACAGGGTGTCAAAACCCTCACTATCCCTATCCTCAAAAAATTCTTCAATTTTTTGGTATTCTAGAGCTTTAGCCTCTATTTCCCCTTGACTATCCGTTTGAGTTGGATTCTTCCACAAAAACCAATCTCGCTTCTTCCAATGCAAAAATACAAATAGTCCTCACACGTGCTTTACCTTTTATATTATTTTATGCTATGGAATCCTCTTTTTTCCTTCTTGCAACTCACCTAGGGGAATCTTCATCTATCCATAGATCTCATCTCTCTTTATTCTGATTCATTGATCTTGATCATTATTTAACTTCACATTTCTAATTCTTCTTCCCTATTTATCTTTATTCTCCTTGAAATTCTTGGCATCGGATTCCTTCATAATCGTAGATCCATCATCCTATTGTTTACCACCATATATCCTCTCCTTGATTTACTATCATCCATCCAGAATGTAAATGACCTTAATCTTTCATTAATGGATTGGTAAACAACCCTTGATCTCCTACTCCATAAATCTCAATCGTCAATAAATTCCTACCTTTACATATTTCTCTCAGCTCCAATTGTTCAAACTACATGTACCTTTCTCCATCATATATCTTAATCATCTCGAATCTCATCCATCAATTATTGTTTCACTTTAACCTAATCAGTTGGGCTTCATTATGATTTTTTATGCACATATGAAAGTAGTGGAATATCCCTTGACCATAGATCTTACCCTCCTTAAATATCAACCCTCGATCATGCGGGCCCTTTAACACATTCCGCTGATTCCAACATCTAATTAGTTTGGAAACTTGTATCAGTGTAATGATCCACATTCGTCGATGTCTTTTAGACATTGATCTTCATTGTTGATTTGCATGGGCTATACACCTTTCCGCTAATTCCCAACTTCACTTCTTTTTTGCATGTTAATCCAACAGAATATTTATGGACTATAGATTAGTTTCTCCTTTAGATCTTTGTCGTTGATATATGCAATGTGTAAATTTTTTCCCTGATTGGAAGAGTTTACTTTTCCACACTAGTTCTACCAGCAAAATCATTTCCAGTTGTATATCTGTATTGACTTATTTTTCTTGTTCGTTAATATTTTTTCACCTATACGCCATTCTACTAGCTTCCCAAATTTCTTTCATCACACATATTTAGCTACCACACTTACTAACAACCATAGATCTTCCCATCCACATATTTATACCATTAAAACATGTTGTATGATAGCATAGTTGCACATATTTGATTTAAACTTATTTCTAAATCTTAAACCATGGTTTAATCTTCAGAAATAGACCCCTTTATCATTCTCTAAGAACCGTATGACAT
The DNA here is from genome assembly GCA_001517045.1 of Pseudotsuga menziesii. Taxonomy (NCBI): domain Eukaryota; kingdom Viridiplantae; phylum Streptophyta; class Pinopsida; order Pinales; family Pinaceae; genus Pseudotsuga; species Pseudotsuga menziesii. Next base: position 156,345 of record LPNX011088789.1, read on the forward strand.
ACCTTTGGTCATATTATGAAATTCCACACTATACCTTATTTTTCTAAGGTCTGTCCCTTTCCAACTAGGGATTCTATCCTCCTTGTGAGGTAGCAAAGAACCCACAGACCAGTTCCTTTTTTATTCTTTTGTACAAACTCAACTCTTTTTTCTTTTTTTCTATATATAAAAGAAAACAAAATGGAAATGCCTCAAGATACTAGGGCCTTCTCTTAAGGATTCAAATCCTTCATCTCTCCATCTATACTGATTTCTTCAAATTAAATAAATATGTACAACTAAAATTAAAAAAAAATTACCTTCCACCTTAGGACAAGTAATGTTTTAGAAAACTTCCATTAATAGTCCCCATTAGAGTAAATTTCAACTCAAAATGGGCCTGCTAAAAAAAATTAATAAAATAATACTTAAAATAATAAAATAATATTTATTAATTTTGGAGGAAGAAACAAAAAAAAAAGTACTTTTTGTTTGTATTTTCGACATATCTCCCAGTGTTTTTACTCAAATTTTGATCGGGAGAGGTTGTTGAATATGTAATTAAATTCCGCATCCAACGAGTACCCACTCGGCATACTTTTGATGGACATCGCTACCCCAAAAATAAGAAATACCTGAAAAATGTGATGATGATGTCATCATCACATTTTTTCAGGTATTTCTTGTTTTTGGGGTAGCGGGGTCCATCAAAAGTATGCCTAGTGGGTACTTGTTGGATGCAGAATTTAATTTCGCATCCAACAAGCTCTCCTGATCGAAATTTGAGTAAAAACACAGGGAGATATATAAAAAATACAAACAAAAAAGTAGTTTTTTTAATGATACCGATCCCCAAATTTATATTAAAAAAGTGTTTAAGACCTATACGGTATTTGAAATTTAAATGAATTTCATTGGCTAACACATGATGACATGGAATTTGAGTGAAAGGTGAAAGGCCCATTTTGAGTTGAAATTTCCTCTAATGCCCTTTTAGTTGAACCACATCCTAATGTTGAAATATAAATGAATTGTCTCCACTAAAAGCTGCAATGACATATGGTACTTTCCACATGTGATCAAATTTTACATGTTTTTCCTCATTAGGTGCATCCCACTTCAAAACCAAGTCATTAATCTAAAAGTGTTCTTTCTTCGCCCTCCTGTCAAAAGTCTTTTTCATATTCTCTTGGTGTACTCATACCTTGTCATAATCCCTATATCTCATTTAATTCAACTTAATAATTTGATTGATCCTCCTCTACATATGGTTTGGTTCTTCATGTTATTCCTCCAACAAATTCATGAATGGAATACCTAAAGATACTGGAAAAACAACCTTGGATCCATAAACGAGGTGAAAAGGTGGCATCCCAATCATGCTTTTAGTGCTTATCATATATTCCCACAACTCATACTTCAATTTTGTGTGCCAAGCTCTTGATTCTCCTCCAATAACCTTTTGATGATATTTACTAAGGTCGTATTAGAATATTTTGCAATCCCATTCCCCTAAGGATAGTATGCAGTGGAGTGATCCAAATTGATATGGTTCTTATGGAAAAGACTGATCATATTTTTTTACTTGAAAGAAGGTGCATTATTAGTTACAATCCATTTAGGAAACCCAAAACTTAACAAAATATTATTCTCTAAGAAATCCATGATGACAGAATCATTGTCTCTCCTGGTTGGTATAGCCTCAATACATTTTGCGAAATAATCAGTTGCAATTAAAATTCATTTGTGCTGACTAGAAGAGTTTGGGCTAATTTATCCAATAAAATATAACCCTCAATGTTGAAAAGGTGCCTCAACTTAAATAGGATTAAGAGGCAATGGCATTAGTTTTCTTTTTCCATCAAAGCTCTCGCATTGTTGAGAACTGGTGATTTCCTTATAAATATCAGAGAACATGCAAGGTCAATAGAAACCATCCCTCAAGATATTGTTGGTAGTCACTTTCCAAGAATGATGTCCTCCATAATCACCCTGATGAAACTCCTTCATGGTTTGTTGAGCTTCATTCTCCAGCAACCAATTCATTAAAATCCCACCTAGATCTTTCCAATACAAAAATTGATTCATAATACAAAACTTTGCTACCTTCAACTTTACTAAAATAGAGCTAGTTTTACTCAATCTTGTAGGATCCTGTAAGTTCTGCAAAACACAAATATTGTCACTGTATCATGTAGAAAAAGGAAAATCTGCTATTACCCGCAATTATGAATGACACTGATTAGAATGATTGGACAAGAAATTTAATTGTAGAGATTCAGAATTTGAATTTTTCATTAGCTTAGAAATTCCCTGCCCTTTCAACAATTTTGTGGGAGTGATTTCCAAATCATATTCCAATAGAAAAACAATCCACTTTTCTTTGTTCCCCTTTGGGTAAGATTAAGTAAGGATATTATTTACTACATTATTGGGAACATATGCAATAATTTGGGAATGTAAAATATAGACCCTGAAATCCTTCAGATATTTTACCAAGGAATAAGTTTGTTTTGTGAATATTTCATATGATAGACTAGATATCATTAGTGTCCATTTCAAATTCACAACAGTAGCATATCCAGAATCATTGATAGAAACATAATCACAAGATAGACATAGTATTTATCTAGGGAAACCCCAAGGGGAGGAAAACCCAGCAAAGCTGCCTCTGTATAAGATGTATCAGATATAACCCCAAAACAATTATTCTCCTCCTCCTTGTTGTCATCTCTCTCTCTCTCTCTCTCTCTCCTATGCGCTACACAAGTGAGTGTATCTGTGTTCAAATGAGAAGCACAATACTTCTATTTATGCACATTGATACAACTTACTTTCACCCTAAACAAATCACCACTATAAACTGTTTGGGATGACTTCACCTAGGAAGACTCAAAAAAATATTTTATATTATTCATTAGGGTACTAATTACCCAGCTTACAATGGAGGATTTACCTCATGAATCTATCATGACCAATTACAATAGTGACATCATTATAGAGGAATAATAACATCTCCCTTGGGTTACATCAGTAAAATACATTTAGAATATCCTTCGAAGTTCCAATATACACTCCCCCTTCACAAGAAGGTTCTTCTGCTGACAACATCATCATAGACTATAGGAGAACGGAGAGAAAACATCCTCAATAATATTGAGGTAACACATATATACCTCATATGAATCTTTCACAATCAATAACTAGAACAATTACTTTTCAATGTCTTCATCTTCTGCATCATGATCACTTCATGCTTTTAAAGCAACGCTTCGACCTTTGGATCCTTCATAGAAACACTTTGATATTCTGGTCCTTTGTAGCAGTACTTCTAGTTTCTTATCCTTTGAAGTAGTACTTTGATATTCTCGATCCTTTCCAACTTCACTTTGATCTACTTGATCCTTTTCCATCGTACTTCGATCTACTTGATCCTTTTCCACCGTACTTCGGTCTATTTGATTCTTTGACTCCACTCTACCTATAGTACACATGATCCCTTTTTGGGATTATCAATCCCTATCACTTTAGTACATAAGTCCAAGGATGATGCAATTCTCCATCATCCTACTCGATGATATCGACTAGCTAAACTGTCTACACCTAAATGTAGAACTCGAATGCACCTAGATTCATTCCCGATTGTCCATGAGGACTCATCGTAGACCATCCATACCATTAAGGTTAGGACTACTCCTAAGTGAGTGTTATACTATGGTATCTACACTTACGTGTAGGAATACTCTTACATGCAATATTATTGGCTACTGTAATGACCCTCCAAGGGGTCCAACAAATAAAACTAAAGGTCATGCATAATTTCTCGTAAATTGATAAAATAAACAAAGTTTAACATATATTCCAATATCCCATAAAAGACTAATTCTAAATTTCATCATTGCACATGCATAAAAACCATAAGATTTGTGTCCATGGTACAACTAGTTTAAATAATAATAATTCATGAAAGAAAATAATTTTAACAATAGTAGAATACCTGTTGATATCGCTAGTCGTTGTTGTTTGAGGACGAGGCTGAAGGTTGATGTCCTCACTCCTCTGCTGTTGTAGTCGCTGGATTGCCAATCTTTGATAACCCATCTGTTTCCTCCCTACCATACCCTAACGGGTACTCTCCTTCCCCCGAGACTCTTGAGCTCGACAAGGATGACAATATGTGCTGGCAACGGTAATACAATGCCAGGGCTGTTGTATTCAACCACACTCTTCCGCAGTTGCCTCTAAGTCACAAAATCGATATGTGCTCACACTATGGCCATCGGAAGATGGAAAATTCCCCTCTCTCTTCCTCCTTTTCTCTTTTTATTAACCATTTCATTAATAACAATGCATCCATGCATCACTTTAGTTTAACTCATTCTTTACTTAATTTTTTTATTTGCTTATTTTATTCACTCAACCTTATTATCTTAGGTTATCTTTTACTTAGTTTTAAGTTTAATTTAGTTTAGTTTAGTTTAGTTTATTTAGTTCATATATTTACTTATGATATTTATTTATTCATTCATTTACTATTCTTATTTTATTTAATATTATTTATTTATTTATTATTATTTATTTTAGGTTTATTTATATTTAATTATTTATTTCATTTAACAAATCCGGATATGTTTATGTTCTTTAAGACCATTTTTGTATTATTTCTTTTTAGTTCATTTAGGTGTTTTATTACCGCCACATTCTCGTCTTTATCGGAATTATCAAGGCGCTATGCTCCCAGCATGCCCTTCCGATAATTCCCATAGTAGGTGAGTTGGTTATGATGACTGAGCCCATGTTACCTCAGTTCGCCTACCCTACGAAGAGCCAAGTGGTTTCTGGGGAATAGGGTCGAATCCCTATTGCACGCCCCCTAGTATAATCCTTGTGATTGACCAACTCATGACCTACCCTCAAGGCACATGCATCTAATGAGCTGGTGTTTTCCTCAGTCTATTCGAAGCTCATCGCACTACCCATTGCTAGCCTTACACATATAGTTTCTCATCCCCGTCACTTGATGTGGGTCGATCGACACTCGTCTCCCATCTTCTGCACATATAACGCCCTGTGCATAAAATCTTATAAAATAAGTTTTAATCATAACATAATTATTTGTTGACCTCAATTGTTGATGTTTCTCGACTCATTCAGATTCCATGCATGTCAGTGCATCTAAACATATCAAATTTTAATAACATTAATGTTGGGACGCGTACCCTAAGGATTATTAGTTTTGGGTAACTCCGTGGTTGTGTGTAAGCAGAGTTATGGGTCAAAATAGTCTTAGGGGTGTCGGGGTAAGTCAGAACCCCTTTTTGTAATAAACCCATGGTTTAAATCCAGGGTTTAGGGTTTTGGGTGCCCATGGTTTGAATCCATGGTTTTGTAATAGCGCGATGTATAAATAGGCATTTTTGTAAATAAAGAAAAGTTAGGCTTTTGGATGTAAAGAAAGAAAGGCGAAGCTAAGACTGTTTGTGTAAGAAAAGGTTAAGTCTCAGCTGTGTGCGTGGACGACCTCTGTAGCTGTGTGCGCAGAGGGTTTTGTAAGAAAGTTAAGGAAAGATCTGCAGCTGTGTGCGCAAAGGCCTGCTGCTATGTGCACGGCTTTTAAGGACTGAAGGGATCTGTAGCTGAGTGCGCAGATCAAACCGTGGTTTTGTAGCAAGTTGAATAAAACACAGTTTGTGGACATAACCCCTACACTGGGGGTGAACCACGTTACATCTGGTGTTGTGGTTTTTTGCGTTGTTTCTCTTTCTGTTGTCTTTTATGCATTAATAACTGTATACATTTGATAAACTAGATCACTGCTAATAACAAGCTTCGCTGTGAATTCCCTGTAGTGGGTTGAGCAAGTCACGGTTGTTTATCTATCTGTGAAGTTGTATATGAGTAATGATAAAGCTGTGTAATTATTGATTAATAAGTTATTAAAGGATAAGGTACAGTAATATCCCTCCCTGCTTGCAGAAACCTGATTCTGCAGCACCCCATGCAGCAGGATATTCGACAATGGCCACCCAGAGATAACCAAGGCCAGTTATCAAGCGCAGCTCTGCTACCGACCGATGCAGGTTCCCGGTCCCAGATGAGTATGACCATAGGGATCGATTATACAAAGATGTCCATATCAGAATTGCATCTCTGCCAGCTCGCTATTACAAAGGAGATCCATGCACGAGACCAATTGTCTCAAATCCAATTGGAAGACACCCTCAAACAAAACAAAATCTTCGCAGCACGACTCGAGGAAGTAGCACAACAGAAGAAAGTTGCTGAAGATAAAACATCTACACTGATGCGAGCACTGGACGAGGCCTGTTGGAGTCTTTCTGACTCCAACATACAAGGAGAAGAGGAACCAGAGCAGAGAATCACTAAGCTGAGAAACTATGCCCAGCAGTCTCGCAACGAGATTGAAAGGTTGAAGTTAGAACACCAGCACCAGATTGCAGAACTTCAACTGCGCATCCCCCCCGAGACTCCACCAGAGGCTCGAGAACAGCGCCATAGGGACATCAAGGCTTCAGCTGCAAAGATATCAGATAATGTGGCCAGCGTCGCACAACTGATGGAGGACAGCATCAACGCATGGGAAAACCTACAGGACCATCCAGATGTAGGTAAGATCCAAGAAACCATCAAGTTGCGCCAGGATGAATTAGATGCAGTCAGAGTCGAAATCAAGACGCTGCCACCTATGCAGAAGATGGCTAAAGTAAAGCACAGCAAGGAACTTCAGCAGGAAATTGAGTCCTGCAGGATGAAGGTAACGCTGCTGGAGAATACGTTACAGCCCCTGGTTGATGAAGCATTAGAATTGAGCAATACTGCAGAGAGCCAGCTCAAACTTTTGAAGACCTATGACACTTTTGCACAGGAACGGGCTGACACAGAATCATCTTCAGTGTTACAGGAATTGGTGGAAAAGGAGAAAGCAGCTGATGATATACTACACAACCTCACCAATCGCTTCTAGACTCTCGCGCAGAAGATTCTCCCATCAGAGCCTTCGCAGAGTGTCCCGGGACGGGCCGCTAGTGAGTCTTAGGGGTCTGTTGGGACGCGTACCCTAAGGATTATTAGTTTTGGGTAACTCCGCGGTTGTGTGTAAGAAAAGTTATGGGTCAAAAAAGTCTTAGGGGTGTCGGGGTAAGTAAGAACCCATTTTTGTAATAAACCCATGGTTTAAATCCAGGGTTTAGGGTTTTGGGTGCCCATGGTTTGAAGCCATGGTTTTGTAATAGCGCGATGTATAAATAGGCNTAGGCTTTTGGATGTAAAGAAAGAAAGGCGAAGCTAAGGTTGTTTGTGTAAGAAAAGGTTAAGTCCCAGCTGTGTGCGTGGACGACCTTTGCAGCTGTGTGCGCAGAGGGTTTTGTAAGAAAGTTAAGGAAAGATCTGTAGCTGTGTGCGCAGAGGCCTGCTGCTGTGTGCGCGGCTTTTAAGGACTGAAGGGATCTGCATCTGAGTGTGCAGATCAAACTGTGCTTTTGTAGCAAGTTGAATAAAACACAGTTTGTGGACGTAACCCCTACACTGGGGGTGAACCACGTTACATCTGGTGTTGTGGTTTCTTGCGTTGTTTCTCTTTCTGTTGTCTTTTATGCATTAATAACTATATACATTTGATAAACTAGATCACTGCTAATAACAAGCTTCGCTGTGAATTCCCTGTAGTGGGTTGAGCAAGTCACGGTTGTTTATCTATCTGCGAAGTTGTATATGAGTAATGATAAAGCTGTGTAATTATTGATTAATAAGTTATTAAAGGCTAAGGTACAGTAATATCCCTCCCTTCTTGCAGAAACCTGATTATGCGGCACCCCATAGATGTTTCAGGTGAGACTGCAACCTACGCACAGGTTGTTGCCGAAAGGGCCAACACCGTGGGTACTTTGTTGGTGCGACACAAAAGGATTAAACCCGGGTCTACCCTATTGCCCAACAATTACAAACAATTTTGGTATCACCTGCCATAGTCATTGACTCCATTAGAGTCTTTGCATGTTGATGCTCTTTTTCTATTCATATAGCTGCATTTCCTGTCACACTCGAGAGACCATCAAAGTACATGCTACACAATAATTTTTTCAATCATTCAATAATATATAATTTATATATTTCTTGATAAAACCATATAAATTTCTCATTCATTCATAATTAAAATAATCATATAATCCATAAGTCATAAAATTTTGTTTAGTTCATATCTCTTCAGTAGCGAATCATTTTATCCAAGTTCGGGTCATCCAAAACCATATGCCCTCAATAGAATGTCCAAATAAAGTTTTAAATACCAAATTAATAAATAGTCAGGTCATTCTTCATAGAAATCCCTCAAAGTATAGTCATAATAATCTCCAAAGTCAAGGTAAAAATAGGGTGTTACATACACCCCCATTTCAGGAAACTTCATCCCAAAGATCTAGAATAAGTACAACTATTGTTTATATATTTCCAATATGTCCTCTTAGGTCGCATTATTGGGACAATATCCATGCTTTGATATTAGATCCTCATACATGAATCCTGCCATGCCAGTTTACCCAAGGATACTAACCATTATACTTTTATATCGAATCTTCACATCTATTTATATTAACAAATGATTTTATTCAATCCCCTTGCCTACCCTTGAGTGGGGAATTATATACTTCCCCTCTTTTAGGAGACTTCATCTCGAAGTCAATTCTTATTGTATATTCAATGCTAGTTTCACTTTCTTTTCACATTCATGTCTTTATCCTATTCTATTATATTCTCATCTATTGATCATTCCTTAAGCAATAGATATGATACATCATTGAATTTATGTTACAAACAATAAGGTTCAAACACCTTTTCTTTAATTCAATAGAAATTTTACATAATGTAAATTCTGCAATATCTTAAGTAATTTCCAATCGTGTCTAGATTCTTAACACCTCCTAATCACTCATGAGGGTTAGTGGTACATCCAAACTTAAACATATATCACATGAATAATCAATCAACATGTTTTACATCCAAAGGTAGGTAAGAATTCAACTCTATTTGGCTATCCTCTCTTCCGAGCTGAGATGGTATACAGTCCTCAATAGATTGGTAGTTTACAATTTATGAATTTCTAAATCAATAACGTCTATTAAGTAGTCAGCAATCAATGCATAAGTTGCTCATCACTTTCAAGGATTTTTCCAAACCCATAGATATTAATAAAATTGACTCTCAATTTATATATGATTCCAATACGTTAAAACTTAGCAACTTACTCGAACCTATTAATATTAATTTCCTAGTCATCTCTGATAAAAAAATATTTGCAAACACTCAATGAAACTTGAGACTAGGTAATTCAAGGAGTTGTGTTGGGAAATTTGCAGGAACGAGAGCATGCTGAGGGAGAAAACCAAGGGTAAGTTAACAGAACAGTGAATTAATTTCCCCTAACGCATTTAGATCGGGGACCATTCAAGTTTCAGAGTCCGCTATGCAGAAACCTACTCCCGCGCTTCTGGGTCACCCAACCATGAAACTAGGGAAATTTATTCAGTCCCACCGACGAGGGGCTTGGGGAAAAAAAACAGAGGTGTTCTCAAGCCTTCATACATCATACAATATGGATTGGGACAATTCGTAACATCATGTGTAGGTAGAGGATCTCACCCTATCGTTACCTCTTTTCATCACTCCCCTTATCATATGACTCCTTCGACATGTTTTCCAAGTCACATTCTATGTGTGATTATAGCTTCACTGAATCTCGAATCAAAGACTAGTCATCTATTATGTTACGGATTACCATGTCAAGTGATAACATTATTGCATTCAAACCATCATGCTTATTGTCATTTTAATTTGTCTTACAAAATCCACCTTAATTTACCCCCTTTTGGTACCTTGTCATTTTTTATAGTTTCCACATTACCATGTCATGGTTAAGCAAAGTTTGTAGTTTCTCATCTTTTTTTTTAATGTTGGGAAACCTATAGAATCTGATTATGTCGATTAGAGATGCCTCTCAAAACATTTCTACAAAAGACAAGTATACCCTTACCCAAACTTTACATATCTTAGGAGTCATATATGGAAATATACTTGTATTTACATTTAAACAAATAATCTTTTCATACCAATTCCTTAACCCAATTGCAACCTTAAATGAAATCCTAATTTCAGAAACATAATAAGGTTTAAAACACTGATGGGAGATTTTAGCAACAAAAAAATACTGTACAACCGAACAACTTTCACGGGTACGGAAGGTTGGATTAGTTGCAAATCCTTTGATTTCCAAAACTAGTATTAACACCGTTGGGTTCGTTGATATGCCTCACAGTGCGTCGCCTTTGGCTTGTAATTGCTATCCATCAGATGTGTATAAGTTATGGCTAGTTCCCATCCATCTATGCGGGACTATTTTGCGAGTTTGATACACAATTGCATAATAAAATAACTTCAAGTGTTCATATTGAGTCATACTTAATTCCACTACTTTGCATAGAGTAGTCTACCAAAATTTCAGTAAATGTTAAGGATGATCCAATTTCAGGGGATCCCCTACAACATAAAGAACTCATACTGAATTCCCAAATTAGGAAGACATCCCAATAGTAGGGACTTTCTACCTTCTTCCATATCTGAATTAAAATACAATACTAACTTTAAAATACAACCTCCACTCCTTTCATGACTTTAACACAGATACCTATTATGCATGATATAAATTTCGATTCATATACAGAATGCACTATAAATTTCGATTAACATACAGAATGCACCATATGACTACGAAAAAAAAAATATCAATTTAAATCACACAAAATCTGGTTTACCTAAGGAAGTTGTATCGAACTGTATGAAATAAAAATACAGACTTATACGTTCAGATATAACCCATAACCTATCAAAATTTATACAACGCTTGTTATACATAGAAGATCTGATATCGAAGCGTCTAATACGAGACAACAGATCTGGCATTTTGTTTTCTCCTATTTAAAACATATCTAACAATAAATAATTGACTTCATTTTTCCCACACCGAATTACGTTTTACTTATAGATCTAACATATTTGTCCACAAATTTCAGGAATTTCCTGCATACCTTAGAACACTCCAATCTACACTGTTGACCTTGTAATTTGCACATAAGCAGATATATAATATAAAATCCACATTACAGTCTTTCAAGATGCAGCTATATTACATTTTATGCTCTCACCGCCAGAAATTATCTGAAGCTGAGTTACCTCCTTGGAACTACGTTAAGACTTCAAGGGAATGCATATATATATATATATATATATATATATGATCCAAATGACAAGTTATATTTACCTTGTAGATCTAACTTAAAGCATGGAAACATAGTCTAAGTAGCTTACTCATGAATGTCTAGGAAATTGAAATTAAAAATCTATGAATTATAACCAACATTATAGTTTGGGGCAGATTGAGGTCTTAGGCTCGAGATTTTGAAATTCCCTCTAATACTATGTGTAACCATCCTCCAAGGGGTCCTATAAATACAACTAGTCCTATAAATACAACTAAAGGTCATGCATAATTTTTTAAACTGATAAAATAAACAAAGTTTAACATATATTCCAATATCCCATAAAACACTAATTTTAAATTTCATCATTGCACATATGATAAAATAAACAAAGTTTAACATATATTCCAATATTCCATAAGACAGTAATTTTAAATTTCATCATTGCACATGCATAAAAACCATAAGATCTGTCTCCATGGTACAACTAGTTTAAATAATTATAATTCATGAAACAAAATAATTCTAACAATAATAGAATAATTGTTGATATTGCTAGTAGTTGTCGTTTGAGAACGAGGCAGAAGGTTGATGTCCTCGCTCCGTTTCTTTTGTAGTCGCTGGATTTCCAATCTTTGATAACCCATTGGTTTCCTCCCTACCATACCCAGACGGGTACTCTCCTTCCCCCAGGACCCCAAGCTCGACGAGGCTGACAATATGTGTTAGCAATGGCAATACAACGCTAGAGCTGTTGTATTCAACCGCACTCTTCCCCAGTCGCCTCTAAGTCACAAAATCGATATGTGCTCACACTATGGCCACCGGAAGAGGGAAAAGTGTCCTCTCTCTTCCTCCTTTTCTCTTTTTATTAACCATTTAGTTAATAACAATCTATCCATGCATCACTTTAGTTTAACTCATTCTTTACTTAATTGTTTTATTTGCTTGTTTTATTCACTCAACCTTATTGTCTTAGATATCTTTTACTTAGTTTTAGGTTTAGTTTAGTTTAGTTTAGTTTATTTAGTTCATATATTTACTTATGTTATTTATTTATTCATTCCTTTATTATTCTTATTTTATTTAGTATTATTTATTTTAGGTTTATTTATATTTAATTATTATTAATTATTTATTTCATTTCACAAATCCAGATATGTTTATGTTCTTTAAGACCATTTTTGTATTATTTCTCTTTAGTTCATTTAGGTGTTTTATTACCGTCACATTCTTGTCGTGGTCGGAATTATCAAGGCGCTATGCTCCCAGCATACCCTTTCGATAATTCCCATAGGAGGGAAGTTGGTTATGATGACTGAGCCAATGTTACCTCAGTTTTCCTACCCTACGAAGATCCAGATGGTTCCTGGGGAATAGGGTCGAATCCCTATTGTGCCCCCCTAGTATAATCCTCGTGAGTGACCAACTCGCGGCCTACCCTCACAGTACACGTATCTGATAAGTTGGATTTTTACTCACTCTATTCAGAGCTCATCGCGCCGCCCGTTGCTAGCCTTACACATAAAATTTATCAACCCCGTCACTTGATGTGGGTTGATTGGAAATCATCTCCCACCACCTGCACATATAACACCCTGTGCATCAAATCTTATAAAATAAGATTTTAATCATAACATAATTATTCGTTGACCTCAATTGTCGAGGTTTCCCGACTCATTCAAAGTCCATGCATGTCATTACATCTAAACATATCAAACTTTAATAACATTACAAACAATTTTGGTATCACCTGCCATAGTCATTGACTCCCTTAGAGTCTTTGCATGCCGATGCTCTCTTTCTGTTCATATACCTGCATTTCCTGTCACACTCAACAGACCATCGGAGTACATGCTACATAATAATTTTTCAACCATTCAACAATATATAATTTATCTCTTTCTTGATAACTCCATATAAATTTCTCATTCATTCATAATTAAAATAATCATATAATCCATAAGTCAGACAATTTTGTTTAGTTCATATCTCTTTAGTAGCTAATCATTTTATCCAAGTCTGGGTCATCCAGAACCATATGCCCTCAATAACATGTCCAAATAAAGTTTTAAATACTAAATTAATAAATAGTCAGGTCATTCTTCATAAAACTCCCTCAAATTCTAGTCATAATAATCTCCAAAGTCAAGGTAAAAACATGGTGTTACAACTACAGAGCAAATCTTGACTGCATACAAAATGTTGGCCATCATCGTAGAACATCCTTAGCAATGAGGTTAGGACCACACCCAAGTGAGTGTTATACTATGCTGTATGTGAGGACTCATCATAGAGAATTCATACCACTGAGGTTAGGACCACTCCCAAGTGAGTGTTACTCTATGGAATCTACATATGAATCTAGGCATACTCTCCATACAAGAGTATTAGCTGCAGAGTAGATCTGGACCACATACCAATGTCATCCTTGCAATCTTTGAGGAATCATCATAGAGGAACCATACCACTAAGTTTAGGACCATTCCCAAGCGAGTGCTATTCTACTATATCCATAATTGAATGTGGGTACTCTCCATGTGAGAGTAACATCTACAGGGCCACCCTTACCATGTAAGGACCACTCTCATGCACAAAGTGTTATACCTTCCATCTTCAAGAGAGAATACTATCATCCACTATTAAATGTCATACCTTGTTAAAATATTCAGCCGCACTTTGCCTCTTTCATGTTGGAGCAACACTATAATCCCATCATCGACGCTAGTCTCATTATCACTCCCCCTTTCCTCGGAGGATCCATATTATCAACCTGCTCCCCCTTTGTTTTAGGAGGCTTCATGTCTTTGACCTGTTCTTCATTTCCAAGGAGAGTCCATATCTTCGACCTATTCCTTGTTTTCAGAGAAGGTTTATATCTTCATCATTTGTAGTACCATCATTATTCCTCCTTGCAAGGAATGTCTTTTTGTACTACACCAATATTATCACAGAAATATTCAAACTTTACTCAAGATAGAGGATTGGTTAGTACATCAACAACTTCCTCATCAATACTCACATATTGGAGCTTTAAAGCTCTCTTTTTAACCATATCGCTTATATAAAACATCGGATTTCTATGTGCTTTCATTTTTCATGGAACATGAGATTTTGTGTCATCTTTATGCAACTCTAGTTGTAACAAAGAATCATTGTGGTATCCAACTCCATGTCAAATAATATTGATGCCAACTTCCAAATCCATATCGCTTCACAACTAGTGGAGCAAGTTGCAATGTACTTTGCTTTAGTTGTACTAAAAACAACATTGGACTGTTTCATACTAAACCATGAGATCATGGCAGATCCTAGACAATAACATCCACCTAAAGTTCTATTCATGTTTGTGGCACTTCCTACCCAATTTGAATCTGTATATCCATATAATATGTAGTCATGATCTCTACCATAGTAAATACCCAAGTATACCATACCTTTTAGGTACCTCATCACATCATTTGCAACTATCAGGTGAACCCATATAGGTTTAACTAGATATTGACTCAAGGTATTCACATCAAAGAATATATCTAGCCTTTTGTTCGTCAGATACATTAATGACCCAATAATCTGTTTGTATTGAGTCATATCCACTAACTCTGATGTTTCATCAGACAACAAGTTCAGGTTGGTTTCCATGGGTGTGGCCATGGATTTACAATGCAACATGTGAAATATTTTCAATATTTCTAATACAGACTTTCCTTGATTCAAAAGCATTCATTCTGGGCTTGGCCACACTTCCAACCCTAGGAAATAATGCATCAATACAAGATCTTTCATCTTGAATTCTTCAGCTAGCTTCTTCTTCTATTACTTATTTCCATTCAGGAATACATCATCCCCATACAATAATAGTATGATTGGTTCATCATCCAGAATCTTCATATAAATGTTAGGATCATCTTTACTCTTAGTAAATCCCATTCTTGTAAAGAATTTATCTATTCTACCATACCAAGCTCTAGGAGCTTGCTTCAGTCCATACAAATCCTTTTTAAACTTACATATCTGAGTCACTCTTTCTTCAACTTCAAATCCTTGTGGTTGTTCGATGTAAACCTCTTCCTCTATCACAACATTAAGGAAGCGGTTGTTTTTACATCGATCTGGTGTAAGTCCCACTTCATTATGGAAGCGAGTTCCATGATGGTTTTTATGGAAGTGTACCTTTTTACTGGAGAAAATGTCTCTTCATATAAATCCTATATTTCTAAGAGAATCCTCTATCCACAAATATTTCCATGTAATTTTCCATACTTCCATTAACATCATGTTTTATCTTGTAGATCCATTTCGAAGATACCACACTATTGTTTTCCGGTGTGGGTACTATATCCCAAACTTCATTCTTCATTATTTACTCGTATTTGTCCATCATTACTTCAACCCATAATTTCTTTTGTGCAGCTTCCTCATAGCTGGTGGGTTATTGATCTACAAGGTCACACATAAAAGCTACATAACTAGAATATGGATTTGATCTTTTGCTTGATCTTATGGAGCCTTCTAGAGCTCCATATCTCTCTGTTTCTTGTATGATTTCTCTTACCCAAAAATGTTTTCTCTTTCAAGAGATATCCATAGTGTTGCTGCCACAACCTTTTCCCCAATTTTAAACTTTTTACTTAAACTCTGGGACCCCTCCTTATCATTATTTGTTTGGATCGACTGTTGAAAGCTCGGTGTCTTTGATCTTATCTCTATGTTTGAAGTTGATTGCCCGCTTTTTTGATTGCTTCGTCCAGCTTAGCTTGAGTCACGTGGTCTGTTCTGGTACCCGTAGAATATGAATTTTTTTTGCCTTAAAGAAAGGATTCGATTTTGACCGTAATTGGGCCTTAGCGCTGTTAGTTTTTCTCTTTGGATCGGGCCTCTTTTGGAAGAAGTTGAGTCCTATCTCACCCGCCGTTGCGGCTCTTAGACCAAAGTTTCCACCCGATTGAAGTGTCACCCAATGCCCGATTCGTGGTTGTTCAAATTGCTTCTCCCGAGTTTCTTCTTACCCGACGTTGCGGCTGGGGAGATGAAGTCAGCCGCTGTCACGAGTTTCATCCGACGTCCGACAAGTCGTCCCTCACCCGAAATTTCTTCTCCCTCATCGCCTGTCTCTGACCTGCGGCCCGTCCGTCGTTGCGGGTGACGGAGCATTCTATCCGCCGACCCACTCCTCTCCACCGTCCGATTTCCTTGGTCGTCTGCGTTGCCACTCGCCCGTTTCTTACGCTCCTCCGCCATTGCGGCTCCTGGAGCCTTCTCCCATCCGGTGCAGAAGCCTTGTCCCATCCGATCCGTGTATCGCCCAACTGCCGATTTACCTATTTGTTCCCGTCCCGAGCCTACGCATTTCCCCTCACCCGGATGAACCAGGCTAGCTCGTTGTGGATGTATCATTATAATTTAAAAATTATTGATGCCTAATGTCTTAATTTAGTGGATAATGCACCAAGTTTGTATGCAGAAATCATCCCATGAATCACTGAAGCAAAGCGCCGCGCAGAAAAGGACAACATAAACGAATGACAGAGGCGCCGGTGGGGCATTTTTAGCAGTTACTGTCAGAAAATAAACGCCTGTGGAAATGATGGGGAAGGCGAAACAACCAGAAAAGCAACTGAATCGTGGAGGGACACTGAAAGGTCACACGCCGAGGGCAGCCCAGGAGACAGGATTTGTAGTTTAAATAATGGGAAGCCTAAGGAAAAAAAGGGAGGGCTTTTTCCTGAGAAAATTTTGTAATTGTTGGCTTGTAAGAGGAACTATTTCGTTTTGCAAAGTGAACTGCAATTTTGTCTGCTGGAAAGAGTAAAGAAGTGGAATGTACCGAAGCATTCGATGAATAATGTTGAAGATGAACTATTTTGTTTTCAGCTATATTTCATTTGCTGTAAGAATAGTTGATGTTTTGAACCTACGTTCTTGTTAACTATTTTTTCAGTAGTTTCTGGGATGTAATTTCACTAAGAGAAATCAATGTTGTTATAGAATGATCGGCTATCTGGTTATTTGAATATTTGTAAGCTTTCATGTGCTGTGAGAGAAGCATCAGCTATCTGTGATTTTTTCTTACTGTGTGTGATAATGTATTGCTCAATCAAGATGATAACCTCGCTCCCTAGGGATAGTTTAGGTAGTTAGTTATTTCTGTTCGTATCTGATTTGGTTGCTTGTGAGCACAAGATGAGAGGTAAGAACCTGCGCATCACTTTGTGACTGCTCCCTGCTTTTAGACCAGCCTACATTTAGTTAGGCACGTGCATATCATTCATTTAAGTCAAAATACAAAAAAAAAATCGGTGGGCTGGGCCGCAACCGGTAAAGCCTGTGTTTGTTACTTTGACCTACGGTAGCCGGACCGCAAACCGGACGGATTCCCTATACCAAACAGTCAGCGGGCTAGTTGGGAACGCTGATTGGGGAGAATCCCTTACTGTTGCCGCCTGCGAATTTACAGGCCTCAACAGTTTTGGCGCTAGAAGGAGGGCCGCCAGTGCATGGCTAGCCGAGGAAACCCGTTTTACAGAGATCATTCCGCTGGTTACAGTTCTGAAAGTAGTGGACCACGAAATCCAATTCCAGAAGAAGAAAATAAAGAACATCTATATCCTGTTCGCAACGAAATTGTAAATGATCTAAGAAGACATACCCGTGCTTATGTAAAGAAGATCAGAGGTTTTCCAATTATCCCCGAGTTGCCTAGAAGAGAGTACAAGAAGAAATACCGTCCTATAATAGAAGATTCAGTGTTGGTTGGAGACTGGCAAGAGCTTGTGGAGACTACCTTACAAGAGATTGAATTGCCTTTGAACCAAGTAGGCCCAGACACTCCTTCCAGTTCTCCTGTTCACACACCTGTTGGTTCACATCCTACCACCCCTGTTGTTTCACCTCCGCATTCTCCACCCCGAATCATGGCCGGTGTTAACGCCAATCAACCCCCACCTAATCCTCCACCACCCGCATGGAAGGCCAGATCACCTCTAAATTTGACCCCACCTTTGCATGACCTACCTCAAGCCTTCGAAAAGTTATTGCCTAAGTTTGATCCTAATGAGAAGATATTGGTAGACGATCACTTGCAGAGCTTTTACTTGGCTATAGAAGGATTAAGGGCAGGGGAGCATGAATATGTGGTTTGTAGACTTTTCCCACACACCCTCAAAGGAGCTGCGGCTTCGTGGTATTTTGGATTTCCCGCTAATTCTATCCCAGACTGGGATACTTTCGAGAGAATGTTCAGGAGCAAGTATGCTGTCCAAAAAACTCACGCTGCCCTCATGAAAGGATTGTGTGCATTGAAGAAAGAGAAAAAAGAAAAAGTGCACAGCTTCACACAAAGGTTTGCAGCATATCTAAGAAATTTCTCTGAAACGGATAAGAGTTCAGACAAAGTGCTGATCGAATACTATACTTCAGCTTTGGGTCCTGATTTAGCCATGTTTGCAAAAGGCAAAGCCAAGCCTACATTGACAGAGACCTATGAAGAGGCATAAGTGGTGGAAGCATAGAGAGAAAGTGTGGAGGACTATCCGGAGCACTCAGGAGAGAGAAGTACGGGAAGAAAAACCTTACTGTTCACCAAGCCGAAAGAAGAAAAGACGCCAGACTATGAAAGTATGGCTAAAATGATGCAAAAGCTGTCCAATAAGGTCATAGACTTGGAGAAGGAAAAAGAAGCACAAAAGTTTTTCAGGCCATATTATAAGAAAAGGGAGGATAGCAACCAAACACAAACTCCTCCTCAGAAAACTGCATCTATGAATCTGACAGAAATAGGTATGGAAAATTTCTGTACTTTCCATCAACAGCCCCATTCCGAAAAGAACTGTTCACAATGGATAAATTCGATGAAATTGGTCATGAATCAGATGCTAGATTCAAGATTAACGGAAGAAGATGATGATGAAAGGAAAGAAAATGTTGCTTCAACGTCTACAAAAGAACAGGAAGAAGAGACTATGGCCTTATGGAGCTCTGTTTCAGTACTAGACGTTGAAGAAGAAAACACTCAGGGACGCAAAGATATCAGGGAGGCTAATGTCACAACTAGGAGCAAAGGGGAGGTTAGTGATGATAGTCTTCTGCTCCCAAAAATTCGAAGGCTGCAAAGAAATATCAAAAAGAAATTTCAAGACAAATCCGTGGCTGATCAGATTCCGGAATTTACCATTACTAGCCAGGATCTGAGGCAATTTAGAACACCGCCTAAGCCAAGCGAAGAAAATGTAAGCGCTAATAAACCTCAGTCCACTAGACAACTAATCGAATATGACGTTGTTGAAGATTTAAGGAAGATAAAGGAAAACGTCCCGCTGTTTGAAATGTGCAAAATACCTCAGCAGAAAGAAAGATTGTTGAAAGCACTGGAAACATCAGAAGAAAATTTTCCCACTGACAATCAGCGGCAGCGAGAGGAAGAAATTGGGGAAGCTAGTAGTGGAGGTAAGTCAAAAACTAAACACCCACCTTTCCTCTTGACGTTTGAAATTTTTAATCATAACGTGCACAATTTTCTAGCGGACTCGGGAGCGTCAATTAATGTCATGCCCATATCTGTTTGTAAGAAAATAAATGGGCAGCCCAAGCCAACCACGTGGAAAGTGGTGCAGTTGGATAGGACGGACGTCAAAGTAGTTGGCGAGATGGAAGACATGCTGATATGCCTGTCATCCGATGATAGAGTGTGCCAAGTCATCAACATTGTAGTGGCTGACATACCAGATGCTTACGGCTTGGTCTTGAGCAGAGATTGGTCAGCCAAATTAAATGGGTATTTCGCCATAGATTGGTCACATCTTTGGTTGCCATACAAAGGGAGTCCTAATCAGATCAAGGTTTTGAGAGAGCCTCACATGAAGTACAATGTCACTCAATTGGATGGGAAGAATGTACCAGTTGAATCTGTATTGGGAAACTACTTTCTTGAACTAGAACCAGGGAATTATCAAGCGGAAGAGGCTAGCAGCACTTCTAACACGCAGCCTGACCTCCTTCGTTTTTCTCAGGCTGATGAGCTTGACTGTAAAATAGTCGATTTAGCTGTAGGAGTAGATTCAGTTTCATTAGACAATGTTTGTTGGACTTTATATTTTGACGGCTCAAAAACATTAGAATGATCAGGGGCCCGCTGCGTCCTTATTGATCCACAAAAAAATAAATACTTCCTGTCATGTAGATTAGAGTTTGAATGTACTAACAATACAGCCGAGTATGAAGCGCTGCTGCAGGGACTCAAAAAAGCAATTGAGCTGAAGGTTAGTAATTTAAAAGTTTTTGGGGACTCAGAAATAGTTGTGAAACAAATAAAAAATCAAATACACTGTGCTTCCCCTCATTTGAAATCTTACCAAAACGAGGTATGGGAATTGCTTAAATGTTTTCATGCGTTTAATATTCTTTCAATTCCAAGAATAAAAAATGCAGCTGCTGATCTTTTAGCCACATCAGCTGCCAGGCTGGTTCCCACTAATAATAAGTTCTCTATTGAATTACTTTTCAGGCCTTCTGTGCCGGACATGATCACTAATCTATGAGTATTTGATGATGATCAGCAGATAATCGAATGCTTGACAAATGATGAGACTTTTAAAGGAGCTATCATAGATGATGAGGAACATCAGGCTGAAATGAAATATAATAATTTCATTCCCAAAGGTGTCAGGACGCTGGAGAAAATGTTTGACTTGAATGAGAAATTTAGGAGACCAGCTAACGTGAAGACACACCGCTCAACTTTACTGTTCGAGTTAATTAACTTAGGAACTGAAACAGAGCCCAAGTTCGTGAACCTTAGCAAGTGCTGTTCACCAGCAGAAAGAGACAAGTTCCTCAGTTTGTTTAAACAGTACAAAGATGTCTTTGCATGGTCATATGCATATTTAAAAACCTATGACACTAATATCATCAAACATATCATTCCTATAAAAGCAGGCGTCAAACCTTATCAGCAGCCGTTGAGGAAGATGCACCCAAAACTGGAACCACTTATTCAAAGTGAAGTGAAGAAATTGCTGGACGCTCGGATTATCTTTAAAGTCAGGCATTCTGAATGGGTGTCAAACCTGGTGCCTTTCAGGAAAAAGTCGAGAGAGATCAGGCTGTGCATAGACTTCAGAAATCTAAATCGCGCCTCAGACAAAGACAACTACCCAGTTCCCCCCATGGAGCAGTTGCTACAAATGGTTTCCGGCTCTGAAATGTTTTCATTGTTGGATGGTTTCTCTGGCTACAATCAAGTGTTGGTAGCCGAGGAAGATAGATTGAAGACGACATTCAGAACTAAATGGGGAACGTTCGCATACAGAAGAATGCCCTTTGGACTCATTAATGCGGGCGCGACTTTTTAGAGAGCTATGGACATAGCTTTTCGCGGACTGATTGGGCGAAGTGTGGTGGTCTACCTTGATGACATCACGATTTTTTCGAAGAAAAGAGGGGAGCACGCGTTCCACATAAAGCAAATCTTTGAACGCTGCAGGAAGTATGGCATTTCCCCCAATCCAAAAAAGTGCGTGTTCGCTGTCACAGAAGGCAAGTTACTGGGGCATATAGTGTCTAAGGAAGGTATCTCTATAGACCCAGAAAGGGTTAAGGCCATTGAACAAATTCCCATGCCTCATAATAAGAAGGAAATGCAATCCTTCATGGGAACAATAAACTTTGTAAGAAGATTCGTGCCTGATTTTGCCCAGACTGTCAAACCATTGCAGCAGATGGTCAAGCAAAATGCACAGTTTAAATGGACTGAGACTGAAAAGAATGCTTTCAGTAAAATCAAGACCGCTGTTGCACATGCACCCTCTCTTAAAAGTCCAGATTTTGACAAAGACTTCATTATGTATACTTTTGCGTTCGATGATTCATTGGCAGCCGTACTTACGCAAAAGGAAGATGGGGGTGATGAATTCCCAATTTCTTTCATGAGCACTGGGCTACAAGGGACTGAGTTAAACTACCCAGCCATCGACAAACAGGCATATGCAGTATTTAAAGCAGTCAAGCAATTCAGACCTTATATACTAAAGAATCGAACCAAGGTAATAGTCCCTTACCCAGCCGTAAGATCCCTTCTCATTCAAAAGGAATTGGGAGAAAGAAGGGGCAACTGGGTAACAGCCCTTCAAGAATACGATTTGGAATTCAAACCAGCCACTATAGTGAAAGGTCAGGGGCTATGCAAGCTGATGACTGGAAGCAGTAATAGTGAAGAACAGGCATGGGATAACGAAGTTGAATTGCACGTAATGGATGTTTATCCCTTATTCACAGCTCCTGAATCGTGGTATAGAGACCTTGTACATTACCTGCAGTCAGGGGTATTGCCTGAACATTGGAGTTCCAAACAAAGAAGACCTTTGCGTCTAAAGTCAGCTTCTTACCAACTCGTAGAAGGCATATTATTTAGAAGAAACTATGACGGAGTCCTTCTAAGATGTTTGGAAAGAGAAGACGCTGAGAAAGTAATGTCTGAGTTACATGATGGTCCGGCCGGCAGACATTATTCAGGAGACACTACAGCCCATAAAATCCTTAGGGCCGGTTACTATTGGCCAACACTCTTCAGGGATGCCCATGCACACATCAGAAAATGTGATACTTGCCAAAGATGTAGTGGAAGACAACCCAGAGCAGCAGCACCTCTAAAGCCTGTAATGATCACTGAGCCTTTCGAGCAATGGGGAATAGACGTCATTGGAGAAATAAAGCCAAATTCCTCCCTGATACACAAGTATATTCTTACGGCAACTGATTATTTCACCCGCTGGGTCGAAGCTATCCCCTTGGGCAAAGTAAACGAAGACGAAGTCATCATTTTTCTACAAGACCATATCATGACCAGGTTTGGGGTTCCAAGTTCCTTAGTTTTTGATAACGCTAAATATTTTTCATCCATTAAGATTACTGCATTTGCTCATGAGAAAGGGATAAAATTACACTATTCTGCTAACTATTATCCACAAGGGAATGGCCTGGCTGAATCCTCCAATAAAAACCTCATTAGAATCCTGAAGAAGACCGTCATAGAAAACCAGGGAAGTTGGCACTCAGCCTTACCCAATGCCCTGTGGGCTGATAGAGTTACCCCTAATTCTGCCATGGAAGTGTCACCCTTTACCCTTGTATACGGAAAGGAAGCCATCCTTCGCCCCAACATCCTGCTACCGTCTTCCATACTAGCTCAAGAGTCTAGGGGGTCGGATGATGAAGTTCTCCAAGTAAGAATTTACAATCTTCTGAAAGCGAAAGAGGCCAGATCTAAAGCAAGAGAACGTTTCCAACAACAGCAGGAGGTAGTGAAAATATGGTTTGACAAGCACAAAGCCGGGAAGAAGGATTTGGAAGTAGGAGACCTTGTCCTAAAATGGGATCATCCCCACGATGAGAAAGGGAAGCACACTAAGTTCCAACCGTTATGGGTAGGTCCATTTCAAATCACCGCTAAGCTTGGCCCTGCTACCTATATGTTATAGGATTTATAGGGATGGGAGGAGAACTTGCCAGTTAATGGTTTGGTTCTCAAACCTTATTTTTCTTAAGTTGTTTTGAGCTTTCTGACTTGTACATAATTAAACTGTGTTGAGTTAGGCTTTCATTTGTTTTAAGTGAGTTTTGTTTTCAATAAAGGAGGTTAACTCGTGGTTATATGGGGAACTTCACATTTCTGGAAATGGTAAACATTTGTTGAATAGTTAGACTGTGGTTTCCATGTGAATTTCTTCCACCAAATAGTTTCTCGAAATCTTTGTGTGCATTGAGGTCCTGCTTAACCTCCTGTAAGGTCAATCAGATTCAAAAGTCTAGAATGCTATGCTGAGGCTCCACGCACTTTACACTTAAAATCTAAGGGGCAATGACAGGGGACCCACGGAGAAGAGCAAGATGAACAGGGTGTTAAATCTAAATGATCCCATCCCAGGAAATAAATGCCAGAAGGCAGATAAGAGTCAGAATTCCTATAAAAGCATCATGCTCCAAAGTTAAATCCAGATCATAAAGTACTAATCTGCCAATGATCCTCTCCGTCCGTGAGCTGAAACCTTAAGCACATCACTCACACAAAAGGGCACTAGGGGATAGAGGATCCTGGATGAAAATTCAGTAAGAAAGGCATGCATGAAGACTCTCATTAAAAGAGGACAAAATCTGAAAAGCACAAAAGCTTCTAAGATGGCATGGGAATGAGGAACAAATGAACGTTTCTGTTCATCACCTGCTACAATCCTGTGGTGTCCAATGTTACCAGCTACCTGAAGAAAAAATTAATAATGAACTCATATTTTGGCCTCAGCAAAGTTATCCGGACTCTAGAATTTTGACTTTCATCGCCCAAATTAGACTGATATCAAGGATCAAGGTACACACTTCTGTTACTAAGAAATACGTATAGCTGGAAAAGTTCAATGGATACATTTTTTTTAGGACAGTCTGCTTTTCAAGGAAGAAACCACCCAGAGATCTAGGTTCACCAGGAAATCACCAGTTGTTGCTGCCGCAACCTTTTCCCCGATTTTAAACTTTTCACTTAAACTCTGGGACCCCTCCTTATCATTATTTGTTTGGATCGACTGTTGAAAGCTCGGTGTCTTTGAGCTTATCTCTACATTTGAAGTTGATTGCCCGCTTTTTTGATTGCTTCGTCCAGCTTAGCTTGAGTTGCGTGGTCTGTTCTGGTACCCGTAGAATATGAATTTTTTTTGCCTTAAAGAAAGGATTCGATTTTGACCGTAATTGGGCCTTAGCGCTGTTAGTTTTTCTCTTTGGATCGGGCCTCTTTTGGAAGAAGTTGAGTCCTATCTCACCCGCTGTTGCGGCTCTTAGACCAAAGTTTCCGCCCGATTGAAGTGTCACCCGATGCCCGATTCGTGGTTGTTCAAATCGCTTCTCCCGAGTTTCTTCTTACCCGACGTTGCGGCTGGGGAGATGAAGTCAGCCGCCATCACGAGTTTCATCCGACATCCGACCAGTCATCCCTCACCCGAACTTTCTTCTCCCTCGTCACTTGTCTCTGACCTGTGGCCCGTCCGCCATTGCGGGTGACGGAGCATTCTATCCGCCGACCCACTCCTCTCCACCGTCCGATTTCCTTGGTCGCCTTTGTTTCCACTTGCCCGTTTCTTACGCTCCTCCGCCATTGCGGCTCCTGGAGCCTTCTCCCATCCGGTGCAGAAGCCTTGTCCCATCCAATCCGTGTATCGCCCGACTGCCGATTTACCTATTTGTTGCCGTCCCGAGCCTACGCATTTCCCCTCACCCGGATGAACCAGGCTAGCTCGTTGTGGATGTATCATTATAATTTAAAAGTTATTGATGCCTAATGTCTTAATTTAGTGGATAATGCACCAAGTTTGTATGCAGAAATCATCCCATGAATCACTGAAGCAAAGCGCCGCGCAGAAAAGGACAACATAAACGAATGACAGAGGCACCGGTGGGGCATTTTTAGCAGTTACTGTCAGAAAATAAACTCCTGTGGAAATGATGGGGAAGGCGAAACGACCAGAAAAGCAATGGAATCGTGGAGGGACGCTGAAAGGTCACACGCTGAGGGAAGCCCAGGAGACAGGATTTGTAGTTTAAATAATGGGAAGCCTGAGGAAAAAAAGGGAGGGCTTTTTCCTGAGAAATTTTTGTAATCGTTGGCTTGTAAGAGGAACTATTTAGTTTTGCAAAGTGAACTGCAATTTTGTCTGCTGGAAAGAGTAAAGAAGTGGAATGTACTGAAGCATTCGATGAATAATGTTGAAGATGAACTATTTTGTTTTCAGCTGTATTTCATTTGCTGTAAGAATAGTTGATGTTTTGAACCTACGTTCATGTTAACTATTTTTTCAGTAGTTTCTGGGATGCAATTTCACTAAGAGCAATCAATGTTGTTATAGAATGATCGGCTATCTGGTTATTTGAATATTTGTAAGATTTCATGTGCTGTGAGAGAAGCATCAGCTATCTGTGATTTTTTCTTACTGTGTGTGATAATGTATTGCTCAGTCAAGATGATAACCTCGCTCCCTAGGCATAGTTTAGGTAGTTAGTTATTTCTATTTGTATCTGATTTGGTTGCTTGTGAGCACAAGATGAGAGGTAAGAACCTGGGCATCACTTTGTGACCGCTCCCTGCATTTAGACCAGCCTGCATTTAGTTAGGCACGTGCATATCATTCATTTAAGTCAAAATACAAAAAAAAACTCGGTGGGCCGGGCTGCAACCGGTAAAGCTTGTGTTTGTTACTTTGACCTACGGTAGCCGGACTGCAAACTGGACGGATTCCCTATACCAAACAGTCAGCGGGCTAGTTGGGAACGCTGATTGGGGAGAATCCCTTATTGTTGCTGCCTGAGAATTTACAGGCCTCAACACATAGGAGGGGGTTCCTGAGGTTGTATTATATCATGAACTTTAGATGCTACTATTTCAAGAGAGGGTTTAACTTCTACCATTCTAGGAGGTACATCCTCTTCATGTACTTCTTCAAGCTTACACCTTCTACATTTCTTAAGACTTGTCTCTTCATCAAATGTTACATCCCTAATAATCTCGATATGAGGGAATCCTTAAATGTATATCATGAAGGATTTGGAAACTTCACAATATCCAACAAATATTCATTTCTTTCCAAAAGCATCCAACTTGGTTCTCTTCTCTTTCAGAATATGTACATATATTGGACATCCAAATATCTTCAGATGGATCAGTTCATGTTTCTTTCTTGTATACAACTCTTCAAGAGTCTTCAAATCAAGATCATTGTGAGATAATCAAGACTAGACCTATATGGTTGTTCTCGCTGCTTCAGTCCATAGGTGCAAGGGGAGGTCTTGGTCATGAATTATAGTTTTCATTGATTCCTTAATAGTTCTTTTCTTTCTTTATGCAACACCATTATGTTGGCAATTATACAGAGTGGTTAGTTCCCTCTTAATTTCCTCCTCCTTATAGAATGCTTCAAATTCCTTTGAAGTGTATTATCCAAAATTATCTATTCTTAGTCCCTTGATTCTTTGTTCTGAAAGGTTCTCTATCAAGGATTTGGATTCCTTGAATTTCCCCAACACTTCACTCTTTCTCTTCAATAATTATATCCATGCTTTTATAAAATAGTTATCAATACTATGTGACATAGTATTTATCCACTTAATGATATGGAAGGAATAGGACCACATACATCGAAAGGAACTAGTTCTAATGTACCTTTAGTCTTTGTTTCACTTTTTGGAAATGGATTCTTGATGTTCTTTCCTCTTGCATTTCCTTTGCAAATTCCCTCATGATCAATATTTACATATGGTAACCCTATTACCACATTCCTCACATAAGGAATTTATTTCTAGTTTATGTGAGTAAGCCTCCTATGCCACAATTGACTTGAGTTGGTAGTATCATGGACAAGCGATGTCTTTGGATGTCCTTCGAGTTTATATAGACCTCCTTCTTATTCTCGAATGACCACAACATATTCAAGTTTCTTTCCTTTGGATCACATAAGTACTTGTTCATCTATAAAAGCAAATCTATATCCTTTCTTATCTAGAGATAAAATGGAAAGTAACTTCTTTTTAAAACGTGGTACATACATTACTTCCTTCATCTTCGCGAAAGTCCTAGATTCAAGCTTGTATCTTAATTCACCAATACCTTTGATGGGATATTGATAGTCATCTCCCAATGGTACATTCTTGTTAAAATTATTTATAATTGCTTAGATGATATCTTAAAACAATTTTCCACTAGAAGATCACTGAAAGAACAACATGCATAAAAACATAAGAACACAAGAACACAGATATTTTCCTCAGGGAAACCACAAGGAAGAAAACCTCATAAAACTTCCTCAGTATAGAACTCAACTAGTGCAGTGTAAAATCCAAACAACAACTACTTCCTCCTTCTTGGTACGCTACTACTTCTCTCTTTTGCTAAAACCATCTTGAGTGAGTGAGTACAAATCAAGAGGAGTGCCATCCTATTTATATTTCTTCTGTTGACTTGACCTCTAACTTGGTGGGGTCGACTTCACTAGCTGTTAGGGCTGAATTTTCCAACTGGACATTAAAAATAGCATTCATTATATTGAAGTACTAATGAAGCTGACTTTTTCAACTGGACTTTTCCAACTTGGGTACTAATGACTCGACTTACATTCGGAGGTTTACATTGAATCCTTCAATGATTCTAACAAGAACAAACTCATCTCCAATAGGGGGAATACAATACAAATATAATATATTCCAAAGTTACATTATTTTAACACTCCCTCTTAACTAGGAAGGTATTCAACTGTAGTAGCAACTGCTACTATTACAATTGTACAACTGACTGGTGAGACTCTATATGTCATAGGAATTTTTGGTACAACATCATAAATCATGATTATCGATATTGGATGGATATTCTTCTGTAATAATATTTCTTCAATCTTCTTCTTGTCATATTCTAGAACATCTCTTATAGTCATCTTTTGAATCATCCACTGGTCATTGTTATATTTTTATCAATTAGACAGTATTATCTTAGGATCTTATTTGAGAGAATAACATGCACATCAATCAATCACAAGAGACAATAGACACAAATATTTTCCTTGGGGAAACCATAAAGGAGAAAACCCTGCAACTTCCTCAAGGATAGAATGAGTACCAATGGAAGCAGTAAAAACCAAAGACAAAAAGATGATCTCCAACAGTTGTTCTCTCTCTCTCACCTATGCGCTATAGTTTGGTGAGTGTGTGTCTCAAATAGAGAGGCTCACTCTCTATTTATACTAATTTTCGACTTGAAAATTACTTAACAGGGCCAACTTCTCTAGGATATTCTAATAACCATAGTGCCTCGAAACTGGGGGGACTTTGCCCCTCGATCAACTAGAAGTAACCTATATGACTTTACATGACTTAATTACATTAATGATTCTCCCGATAGGAACATTGAGGACTAATGAAACACAATATATGAAATATACAAGTGAATACATTCTGATGTTACAAATACATCAACACTCCCTCTTAACTAGGAAGGTATTCTCTTGACACAATTCATCAATACAAGTCTTCGTCACTGGATCATCATCAATGCTAGATCATCACCGGATCATCATCAACACTAAGTTTCACTATCTTGATCAAATGATGCTATCTCTTGATTCTACTTGTCATAGGAAGTTCTATAAAGCTAACCCTTTTTCATGCTAGTTGTAGTCCTAGCCTCCAGGTAGTTCTTCTTCAGCGCTTAGATCCGACCATGGGAGGCCCATCCTACCACCATGTCAGAAAGGCCCTCCCAGCACTTACATATGACCATGGTAGGAACAAATAAAGTATCCATGTTAGAATGGGACACCCAGCACTCACATATGACCATGGGAGGTCCAACTTGCCACCATGTCAGAAAGGCCCAACACTCACATCTGACAATGAGAGGCCCATTTTACCACCATATTATAAAGGGTCATCCAACACTTATATTTGACCATGGGAGGCCTAGCCTTTGTTGGGGCGCACACCTTAAAGGTCCCTATTTTTGGTAACTCCGCGATTTTTGTGGAAGTTGTAAGTGGAGTTATGACTCAAAATAGTCTTAGGGGTGTCGGGGTTGAGTCAAAGTCCTCTTTTTGTAATAAACCCATGGTTTAAGTCCAGGGTTTAGGGTTCGGAGTGCCCATGGTTTAAGCCCATGGTTTTGTAATATGTGCGCTGTATAAATATGCACTCTTGTAAAGAAGTAAGGTTAGGATTTTTGTGTAAGATGAATTGATGCGAAGCTAAGGCTATTTTGTAAGAAAAGGTTAAGTCCTAGCTGTGTGCGTGGACGACCTCTGCAGCTATGTGTGCAGAGGGTTTTTGGGTGATTAAGGAAATCTACAGCTGTGTGTGCAAAGGACTACAGCTGTGTACGCGGCTTTGAGGACTTGAAGGGATTTGTAGTTGAGTGCGCAGATCAGAACTGTGGTTTTTGTAGAAAGTTGAATAAAACACAGTTCTGTGGAAGTAACCCCTACACTGGGGGTGAACCACATTATATCTTGTGTCATGGTTCTGTGTGTTGTTTCTATTGTTTTCTTTCATGCATTAATATCTATATATCTGATAAGTAAAGATCACTGCTAGATAATAACTTCGCTGTGAATTCCCAGTAAAGGGTTGTGCAAGGCACTGTTTGTTTATCTAACCGCGAAGCTAAATAAGTGAATGTTAAGCTCTATGATTTGTATTTATAATCTGTTAAAAGCTAAAGGTACAGTAATATCCCTCTTCTGCTTCCAGAAACGTGGTTCTGCGGCACCCCATAGCTGTTTCGGGTGAGACTGCAACCTGTTCGCAGGTTGTTGCCAGAAGGGCCAACACTGTGGGTCTTTTGTTGGTGTGAAGTTAAAGGTATAAAACCCGGGTCTGCCCTATAGCCCAACAAATTGGTTCCGTTGCCAGTTGAACTCAGTATCTGCTCAAGAGGGGTTTACGTCGTACCTCGAGGGCTATGTTCTGGAGACCCTCTACGAAGGAAATCGGTGATTGGCTTGATGAAACTTATCTGAAATTCGCTGAGCAAGAGAACGAAGATCCACGTCGTAGTGCAAACGACTTTTGACAAAGGTATGTTTTTTGTGATGTTTATGAAATTTTCTTTGGTAGTGTCCACATGGAGTTGCACCAGTGGTTATCCAGGTTAACAGAGAGAAGGACGAACTTCCAAGAGCGTCATTTTCCTGCTTGGACCCCCGCGAGAATTAATATACTGAAAAGGGTGAACAACGAGATATCCCGCGCTGTTGATTTCTGGACGACGCGAACCCTTGAAGCATTTGTGACAGAGTTTGCCATCGACACAAGTACTTCCTTTAGTGAAGTCGAGCGACAGTTTTTCAAAGGACCAAGGGGTAAGTTTTTGAATTCATTTAGTTTGAGAATTAAAATGCTATTAGTTGAAAAAGGTATATTGCTAATTGACTCCGACTGTTAGATTTAGTATTACTAACCTATGTTTGCAAGTGAAAATACCTTCGACGAGAAAAGTGGTTTGCTACAAAGTGGCAAAAGGTACAAGCGAGATTTTGGATCCTATTCCCAGGGTCAGCATACCGAGTATTCCCCTGTAAATCCCGTCGATTCAGAACCCGAAGAAACCCCTTCTATTGGAAACCCTCCGGTAACCCCGCAGCGAAGACCTATTATCCCTGAGAATCCATCGCAGTCTGAAAGTCACCCTAGCCTGAGTATCCCTGTCGCAGGTCAGTCTAGCCCATTAAGTTCCCCCTGCCTACTTCCAGTCCCCCTCCAAGCCCCCCTAGATCCACTATGGCCCACATGCATGATGACATTAAGCTACCTGTTTTCAAAGGAACGAGATCAGAGGATCCAGAATAGTTCTAGTTTTTATGTGAAGCAATGTGGACTGCTAAGTCCATTATGGATCAAGATACAAAAAGAGTGCAGCTGGTTACTTCTTTCAGAGACCGCGCTCTGACCTAGTTCATGAAGTTTTCCAGCACTTAGAACCATGCATTGCCTGATATAAAAGCAGCAATGATAAAGGAATTCAAGAAGCTGAAATCTGAGTCGTAGTGTATCACTGAATTGAAAGAGATTCAGCAGAGGTGTGGAGAATCAGTGTGGGACTTTGATCAAAGATTCAAAGTTCTGCTAGACCAAGTCAGTTTCCCCATTGGACCTACGTAGCACAAGGAATGGTTTATTACAGCATTTCTATTGCATATCAGAACTCCACTCATGCAACAGAAGGTTGCTGACCAGCAGGAGGCTCTGGAAATAGCGATGAAGCTTGAAACCGCTTTTGTCGAAGACAACTCTGGTATTGCTTAAATCCAAGTGCAGTTGGTAGCAATGGATTTGGAGCTTCGTGATATGAAGAAAGGAAAAACCGGTCGCGAAGAGGTTTGGTGCACACAATGTCGGATAGAAGGTCATGACAAAGAACAGTGTCCTGTGGTAAGGAATTACCTGAATACTGGTGCTCCAAACCTGTTCAACCCTACTGTTCTCTATTGTGATATCTGTCGGAAAACTATCCAGCATCGACCTGAGAATTGTTATCTGCTACAGAGGTATCTGCAAGTCCCCAAGAACCCTTACTGCAAATTCTGTAAGTCCGTAGGACATAATGAAGATGAGTGTCGCAGTTATGACCTCATGAGAGAAAGCACCTACGATGCCTATCGGGTACAAAATGAGGGACTGAGTAATGACGGCTATGGATACCATGGTTGTGCATCAGGTAGAGGTGGTTTTGGAGGCCGTGGTGGTGGTGGTATGGCTGGCAGAGGACGCGGTCAGGTGGTGTGTTATAACTGTAACCAGGCCGGACATCTGGCTCGCGACTATCGGAACCCCACTACGACATGT
Organism: Pseudotsuga menziesii; assembly: GCA_001517045.1. NCBI lineage: Eukaryota > Viridiplantae > Streptophyta > Pinopsida > Pinales > Pinaceae > Pseudotsuga > Pseudotsuga menziesii. The sequence goes on from LPNX011088789.1 coordinate 188,945, forward strand.
CGGTATTGCCGAGCAGTAGATCATGTGATCGAGCAGTGCCCGCAGTTGATAGCTAAGATTCAGGAAAGAAACAATTCCCCTACTCAGAATCTTCAGATGATTTCAGTCGAGCAAAGACCTGCCCCAGCCATTAATGTTGATACCAGAAGTGGAGCTACGACGCATATACATCCTACTGAGAAACAGCCTGACGAGGCTTGGGTTCGTAACGCCCCCGTGACAGTCCCCGCCTTTGATATTGAAAGAGAAAATGAGACATTCATGGAATCCAAGCAAGATTTTGTGGATTCTCGCACAGCAGTAGCACCTGCGTAGCCACATCAGCAGTAGTCACCACCGCAAGAAGCTTCAACAGATAAAGTAAGTACATTGTCCTCCTTTTTATAGAGCTATCTGAAACTTTTAAGAAATCGGAATGCTTTAAGTGAGTTGCAGAAATTTATTGCTTCCTGCCAACCTCAACAAAGCTCTGGTCAGGGAAAACCTATTAATAGAGTTAGGAGAACTGGCAGGGAAATGAGATTGAATGCTCAGATAGGAGAGTATGATATGACTGATGTTATTTTGGATCTAGGATCAGAGGTAAATGTCTTAACCAAATAGACTTGGGAACAAATGGGAAAACCTACCCTTGACTAGTCACCTATACAGTTGTGATTAGCCAATCAGCAGAATATTGTGCCCCTAGGATGAATCCCTAATGTCCTAGTAGATATTGATGGCATCGGTACTATAGCAGACTTCAAAGTTATTGAGATCATTGACGACAACAATCCCTATACAACCTTGTTAGGTATTGAGTGGGCAATGGCAAATTCTGCAGTTATTAACCTTAAGAAAAGACAGATGATTTTCGAAGGGAAAGATTTGAGAGTCATAGTCCCATTGGATCATTCTCAAGGAGAAAGGTACACAGAACCCCTTCGAGATGAAGATCAGGATGTGTTGGACCATATCTACAATATCACAGTGAAGGAAGAAGATTATGTTGACCCTAATGCCGAAGGTATTATGGATTGGTAGTGTGACAGCTCCTGCATGACGGATTCAGATGATGGTCTAGAGAATTGGCAGAACATATTGTATGAGCTACATGGCCACCGTTGTGCAAGAATTACCAAGTCTCTTAGATGGCTTAGCTCGCAGACAAGACCCTTACCTGTTTTTGATGGTTTGACAGACCCATAATAGTTTATTAAGCAATTCTCAGCCCAGATACTAGACTCACAGAAAATGGAGACTTTGGATTCAGCATTCAGAGCTACAGTAGCCAGATGGTGGACTAGCCATAGGAAGAACACTCCTAGTTGGGAAGCTTGTCAGCAGTTCCTTCTCCTGATATTTATGGATCAGCTCCAGGAGATCCAAAGCAGGTTTGATGGAAAGACTAGCCCTCATGAACATTTGGCACAATGCTACGATGCATGGCAGCATGTACCTCAGGAAGAATGGGTACATCGGTTTGTGCATACTCTGGAACCGATAGAAAATAATTGGTACGCGGAGGCTGAGCTTCTCCAGGATACTGTAAGTTGGGATTGTCTTGCTGATAGTTTTGTGCTTACCTTTTCTACTAATGAAGTTTGTCCAGCTTTATATGCAGCTATCCGGTTGGTTCATACTAAGTTATTGGATGCTTATGAAGTAGTAAAGTACCAGCCTGATTGGAAAGCACAAGAAGTTCATGCAATTGCACATTATAACCTCACAATTGACGAGGATGATGATCTGCGCAATAGTGCTATTCCTCAGTCAGAAGCACACTGTGACATACATGGACCAGCATTCGAAGCTCCTGAAGTGACTCAGTTCCTGGAAGCATGGACAGTCAACATTGGATCAGAAGAGCAGCCTAAGTGTGCTACCAGTGGAGATTATTGGGATGAAGACACGGTAAGTAAAGCGACCCAACTTCTCCATAAGTGTCATGACTTATGTCTGATGAAGTGCCTGGAAATAAGAGGAATCATTAAAGCCGTGGATGACATTCTATCATGGGTAGAAGCTCGACTCCCTGTCGCAAATGGTGTCCAGAGGTGTCGAGTGTCTGTATTAGGGCGCAGCCATAGCTACTACCTGTGCCGAAGAAGGAAAGGTCTATCGGAGCTAAACAAATGACCATTAGAAGAAATCAAATTTGGCGCCGCCGGTACGTTCTCTGTATTAACTACCTGTATTAATGTGATTATGGGAAATCTACCGTCGTTTGGACAAGATCTCTGTCTGATTTGGTGCCATCAATGCACAATTATGATAGATTTTGTGGATAGATTCTATAATAAGTCACTCATATCCGCGATGTTCGCATTCTTCAGCTTCTTGAATTTTCTAATTGCATCCATGTCAACCACTCGGGAGATCCAGGAACTGTTGAGAGAGTTTGAGCAGATGGGTTTGTCGTACCTTTTCAACCAACCATCTGCGTTTGCACCCCATGAAGAAAATCCACCAGTTTCGACTCAGCCCATGCAGACACGATCTTCCTGAAAGAAGTTCAAGCTGGAAGTACGTTCTAAGCACAACGAAGACCGACACAAGCAATTAGGGAAAACGCCAGAAGACCCCGAGATTCCTCCGTCCGGTTCAGCAGAAGCCCCACCTATAGAAGATGAGAACATTGCACCAAAGCATCCCCCGTATATTCCACTAGTTTGACAAGGATTTCAGCTACCTCGGAGGTCCAAGAAGTTCACAGTATGCACCCCTTCGTTGCCCCTGGGTGTGCAGTTGGTTGGGACCATGATAGGGAAAATCGACCGGATTAAGTATGCCAACCATGACACAAATGATCGTGGAAAGTTTCCACAGTTCGCTCCAGCACGATACCTGCATTTTGTCAAATATCAAGAGACTGCTGCAACAGTGCTGGAAGTAAAACAGTGGGCTGCTGGCTTGGATCGAGCTGGTCTGCTAAAGATGCTCGATGTTCCCCATTTTGGTTGCAGTACACAAGTGACCATAGTGGTCAAACAGCTGCTGGAATTAGTACATGACGGTCACTTATGGATAGGAGACAAGAAAATTCCTATTAATGGTGAGCTCATTCATAGGATCACAACCTTACTAATAGTGGGGCCTGATCCTGGGACTGAATTTCCTTCAAAGCATGAGGATACGAAGCTCGCACAAAGCATGAAGGAATGCTTCAGCCTGACGAAGGGCAAATGAAGGTATCACACTTCTACGATTCAAGAGCATAATATTCGCTTCGCAGTTGAGCTTCTAGCATGCAAGCTCATGCGAAAGTGCAGACCATATGAAGTGCCTGCCCCGGTTATCAGAATTGCTGCGAACTGTGTCGAAGGATACAGTTACAATTGGGTAGCACATATCGCGAAGGAATTCCTTGAAGATGTCTGCGATGTGCAGGAGAAAGGTAGGCCTTTTCATTATTCATGGTTAATAGTCCTCATCGCCTTGGTAGGATGGCAAGAACCTACCAAGGCGCAGTTTGCTAATATCCCTCCGGACCTGCCTGGCGCAGTATAGTACGCCTCTCTGTGGGTTTCCCAGGATAAAACCCTACAACAAATGACAAACTGTGTATTTTCTTTTTATATGATGAGTATATCATATGAGATTACAAAAACCCCTCAGCTCAGTAATGAGTTGTCCTGTTAATACCAGGGCGCAGCCCATTTCAGTGCCGACATGCATCATACTTTCATCTAGGCCCACACGGAACAAAAACATCAATGGTTTAAGTTACCGTATGTAGTGACCAAAGACGACATCCTCGCGGTTGTTCAACAGTGGCCGGCTAAATGGTTGAAGGATGCAGGGACAAAACCCACCATTCCTGTTCCCCCAGTTACCAATGTGGGCGCAGGCCCTAGTCATACACAGTAGCAAGAACCCCCTGAAGATAGTGAAGAACAAACCGAGTCGCAGTAGAGTGAAATCTATCAGGGTGGAGATGAGGGCAATGAAGAAGAAGAGGAAGACTCAGCTCAAACTGCTTCAGACCCTAATCGGCAGGATAAGCGCAAGATGCCAGAGCCAGAGGAAGTGCACAAACCCTAGCCCTGAAAGAAAATGAAGGCATCGAAGGAAAATAATATTGTCAAGGAGGCCGGCCTGACAAGTGAGGAGCTTGCTTAGGCTCTATCGAAGTCCACAGAAGCTCTCAGCCAAAATTGGTCAGAATTTGCAGATACACATCTACAGGCCCTCACCGGTGTCGCAAAGCACGTTTTAGAGCTGAAGGACTTAGCGAAGAAATCACTGACTGACGCTTCAGCAAGTAGTGCCCCAGTTGCCGTGCAGCCAGACCTCAGGCAATGGCCGGCTAGAGATAACAAAGGATAAGTATCCAGCGCAACTCTCATATTAACGGATGCAGCGTCTCATTCGGAGATGAGCATACAGGTTGGAATAGATTACACTAAGCTATCCATGACAGAGCTACATCTTTGTCAGTCATCAATTATGAAGGAAATCCAGGCACGAGACCAATATTCACAAATACAGTTAGAAAATTTCATAAGTCAGCAGCAGGGCTTCACAGCGTAGCTAGAGACAGCAGAGCTAGGAAAGAGGGATGCAGAATGTAAGTGGATTACACTGGTATGAATTTTGGATGAAACATGCCGAAGTCTTCCTGACTTCGACATGCAGCAGGTGGAAGAACCAGAACAAATATTAGTCAGGCTGAAGGAATATGCACAGCAATCTTGTAGCGAAATAGAGAAGCTCAAAGCAGAACATGAGGCTTAGATTTCGGAGCTTCAACTCTGCCTCACCCCGGAGAGCCCACCAGAGGTTAGGGAGCAACATCGAGTAGACATTCGGGCCTCCATAGAAAAAATCTCAGACATTGTGAGCAGCGTAGCAAAGCTGCTGGAAGATAGTGTTGAGGCCTGGACCACATTGCAGGAACATCCCAAAGTCGGACAGCTGCAAGAGACCATCAGGCAGCGACAGACAGAGTTGGATGCAGTAAAAGTGGCAATTAAGACTCTGCCGCCTATGGAGAAAATTCTCAAGGTAAAGCGAAGCAACGAACTCCAGCAGGAAATTGAGTCATGCAGGGCAAGAGCAATAGAAGTGGAAAATTCTCTGCAGCCACTTATCAGTGAAGCTTTCAAGTTGAGTACAGCTGTGGACACCCAACTCAAAGTTCTGAAGGAATATGATGCATTTGCGTAGGAAAAGGCTAGCGAAGAATCAACCACAGTATTGCAGGAGTTGGTCAAAAAGGAGCAAGCAGCTGACAATATTATGCACGACCTCAACAAGCAGTACACTCTCCTCGTCGACAAAGTTCGTGGACCAGAAGAACAGCAGAGTGTCCCGGGACGAGACACTGGTGAGTCTTAGGGGCTGGTTGGGGCGCACACCTTAACGGTCCCTATTTTTGGTAACTCTGCGGTTTTTGTGGAAGTTGTAAGTGGAGTTATGACTCAAAATAGTCTTAGGGGTGTCGGGGTTGAGTCAAAGTCCTCTTTTTGTAATAAACCCATGGTTTAAGTCCATGGTTTAGGGTTCGGGGTGCCCATGGTTTAAGCCCATGGTTTTGTAATATGTGCTCTGTATAAATATGCACTCTTGTAAAGAAGTAAGGTTAGGATTTTTGTGTAAGATGAATTGATATGAAGCTAAGGCTATTTTGTAAGAAAAGGTTAAGTCCCAGCTGTGTGCATGGACGACCTCTACAGCTGTGTGCGTAGAGGGTTTTTGGGTGATTAAGAAAATCTGCAGCTGTGTGCACAGAGGCCTACAACTATGTGCGCGGCTTTGAGGACTTGAAGGGATTTGCAGCTGAGTGCACAGATCAGAACTGTGGTTTTTGTAGAAAGTTGAATAAAACACAGTTCTATGGACATAACCCCTACACTGGGGGTGAACCACATTATATCTTGTTTTGTGGTTCTGCGTGTTGTTTCTGTTGTGTTCTTTCATGCATTAATATCTATATATCTGATAAGTAAATATCACTGCTAGATAATAACTTCGCTGTGAATTCCCAGTAAAGGGTTGCGCAAGGAACTGTTTTTTTATCTAACCGTGAAGATAAATAAGTGAATGTTAAGATCTGTGATTTTTATTTATAATCTATTAAAATCTAAAGGTACAGTAATGTCCCTCTTCTGCTTGCAGAAACGTGGTTCTGCGGCACCCCATAGCTGTTTCGGGTGAGACTGCAACCTGTTCGCAGGTTGTTGCCGGAAGGGCCAACACTGTGGGTCTTTTGTTGGTGCGAAGTTAAATGTATAAAACCTGGGTCTGCCCTATAGCCCAACAGCCTTCGACCATGTTAGAAAGGCCCAGCACTCACATCCAACCATTGGAGGCCCAGTCTACCACCATGTCGAAAAGGCTCAGCACGTACATCCGACCATGGGAGGCCCATCCTGCCACCATGTCGGAAAGGCTCAACACTTACATGTAACCATGGGAGCCCCAACTTACCACCATGTCATAAAGGCTCAGCACTTATATCTAACCATGGGAGGCCTAGCCTTCCACCATGTCAGAAAGGATCTGCACTTACATCTAACCATGAGAGGCCCAGTCTTCCACCATGTCAAAAAGGCTCTACACTTACATCTAACCATGGGAGTCCTAGCCTTCCACCATGTCAGAAAATATCTACACTTACATTTGACTATGGGAGGCTTGGCCTGCCACCATGTCAAAAAGGATATGCACTTACATATGACCCTGAAACGCCCGACCTGCCACCATGTCATAAAGGAACACAAACTCACCACTTCCCCTTAAAAGGAACCTCTATATGGAGAACACCAAGCTTCTTGCTAAAGTACTCAAACTTCAATCTAGCTAATGGCTTGGTTAACACATGAGCTGTCTGCTCATCCATTGCAACATACTGGAGCTTCACTGCTCCTCTCTACAACATATCCCTAATATAGTGATATTTGATCTTGATATGCTTCAACTTGTCATGGAACACCTGGTTCTCCGACAACTTCACACAACTTTGGTTGTTGCAATATATAGAAGTAGCATCCAATTGGAGATCAAACAAATTAGATGGTAGATTCCTCAGCCACACTACCTCACGGATAGCCAAACAAGCTGCGACATACTCCACTTCAGCTGTACTCGATGCCACACAATACTGCTTCCTGCTAAACCAAAGATCACACCTGATCCGATACTGAAGAAGCACCTCGAATTTCTCTTCCTATCAATGGAACTTCCTACCCAATCTGAATAAACATAACCATCCAGGTTAATCTTCTTATTTACCTCATACTTGAGCACATAATCAACTGTACCTGTTGAGCCTCATTTTGTTATCATTTTTGGCATTAAAATAACACATTTAAATGCATATTTTATTATCTTTCATGTATTTTATGTCATGAAGATCATTACTCAGCACAAGGTAAGAACAAATTTAATATTTATCCAACTTTGGTTGTTAATATCATTGTTATGATATTCTCAACTCAAATATATATTATTTAAAGCATATTTGATATATTAAATTAATATGTGTATTTGTTTGCAGGTTATGTAGTGTGTTTGGGCGAATTTATAAACAAAACGCATTCAGCTTACCATTCAGCCTAATCTGTGCAACCACCATTCAGCTCATCACATAGCTCGCTGTTCAGTTTCCTGTCTAGATCACTAATCAGTTTGCATGTTGTCCATAACTGATCTCAAGTATTAAACATTGAAGCAATCTGCAAACCATTTTGTTGACCACATGCCCAGGTAATAGCATAATCAATAGTTTAAAAGGATCGTCGATGCATTGATTTCTCCCAACACTAAGTTGCTCACTGCCCACGCGTTTAAAGAAGGCGCACTCTTATTTTAGAATTGGTCATGGCCTCCTCTGCTTAACCTCTGAATTGTAACGAGTCTACGTGCTTTGAAGAATGGAACGACCTGCCCACCATGTGCTCTCATTTCTTCAACACCACACCGTCAGTTGCACTAAGGAAGGGGCTGCATGCCATATCACACATGCTGAGGATATTTTTTCATGTTAAAGAAGGATCTCTCATTGTAGAGACTCACTACTGTGTATTATTCATTTCCCAACACGCCACGATGGAGAGGGAACCTGCATGCCATGTTCACATTGAAGAAAACTAGACTTACACCAAAGAATGAATATGCCTATGTGCTAGCCTGTGAACAATTATTGCCTTTTGTGATTGACTAAATTTAGAAGAGCAGTCGACCACTAAAGGGTCAACTTGCTCAATCTCTTGAAAACAGTGTGTATATAAATACCTCTATGCAGAGAGACAGGGGATTGATTAATCCATTAGGTAGATAGTTAGTTTGTTTTGAGAGAATAACATTGTAACTATGTTCCTTTTTTTTAATATAAGCTCTATGTCTTGCTATTTATGACCACGTGTGAAAGTATTCGCCAGGCATTACCTATGGTTGCTGAGAGGGCCCCTCGACAATTCATGGTTTCTATTTCCATATGAGTTTGTGTTATCTCTTCATCACAGATAAGTAGTTTTATTTTTTATTTGTTTGTATTTGTTTTTATGTTCTCTATAGCCTATGTTTATTGTAGTTAATGTAATTTACATTATGCTATTAATGTAGTCTTTTCCTATAGAATTAAAATGACCGGTCATATGTAGTTTGTTTTAGCTTTCTTTTTAGTTTAATGCTTAATGGTATGTTTGCAATTAGATAGAATCTAGTCAGTATTAGGTTTAATTTGTATTTAGAGTTTGTTTTGGTAATCCTTGTTTAGATATTGATTAGTTCAGTTATATTTCAATTTGTTTTATTTTATAATAGAATATATCCTTTTCAAAGCATAGATTAGTATTAGAAGTCTTTTTAATTATTTTAAATAATTAACTAGGTTAAATTCTTGTCTTTTATGCATTTTGTTGTCATATGCACAAAATAAGAACACAGTTAAATCATTTAGGTCTATTTTTACTATTTTCTGTATACAGACTTCCATTCAGACTGACTGTCTAGTCATCTTTCCATTCTGCTGTCCAATCATCTGTCCTGTCTGTCATTGAGCTCACTATTTCGTTTTTAGTGTTTTTAATGAGTTTTGAATCTGTTTGAAGCTTTGTTTCTTTGGTTTTTAGATATGCTTTGATTGTAATAATCAAATGATAGTTTTATTGATCATTTATACTTAAAGTTATATTGTTTTTATTTATTAAAGTTTTATCCTTTCACTTTAAACATGTTTTGAGTTAGGTTATGTTTTGTTTCTTTTTATTTTGTTTCTGATTTCTTTTCTATTGAAACTCTTGTATTGTTTTATAATTATGCTTTTGGACTAATTTATCCATTTGCATGTGAACTTAGGATTATTAGGGTTATCTTGAAGAATAGTTTCATTTTTCACTGTACGATCACCAATAAAAACTTGTAGAATAGAATTCAATTTCTTTATTAATTTTTCTACTTGCTTTTCTTATTCAGTTTTCTTTATTAAATGTTATACTTATTTCTTTTACTTAGTTTTCCATTCACTTATTAGTTAAGTCTTCCTTGCACCCTATCCTTTTAAGTAGTTGTTGATAGTATCATTTTTAATTGGAAGTTATTTGTTTATAAATTATTTAGTCATTGTACTTGCATTTCAAAATATACACTTTATTTGATTACTTAGTTTTTGAAGTCACTAAATAGACTTTGTCATAAAAAATAGTGATTGTATTCTCATTTGTTGAATAAAGTAATATAGCTTGATCTTATTTTAGTTTGATGTTTTGTCTTTGTTCAATTATCACTAGTACAAAATGAGGAATTAGCTACTATGTGACTAAAAATTCTAGTCACCGAAGGTTTTTTAAGTGATTTACTACTAAATATGAGCAATTTTGATTGACCCAACTATAAACAACTAAAATTAACAACTAATTTAGTCATGCCATAAAAAATGATTAGCTACAAGAATATGAATTAGTCATTTATGTTAGTAATTTTTTGTTGTGTCATGGAAAATTGTAATTGTGACAATGAAGTGTTACAATTTAGTAATTTTTGTAAATTGTCAACCTTCTATTAGTAATATTGGTGCGATTCGCGTTGATCTTTAGAGATCCAACAAAGTAATTGAATGAATTTTCTATTGACCATCTTTATCCCCACTGCAGCATTGAAGCAAACCCGCAGTAAGCGCGTGTGAAAGTAAAATTAGCTTCCTACAATTCTGAATTAGGTACTAGAACGAGTACCATATCGATACCTAGAAGCATCATAGCTAGTTGTTAATCCTTCAATGTAAGAGTCCCAAGTTCCATATTGAGGTGATTTTCTAACTTCAATATAACTATCATGATATATGACAATCGAACTAGTTTCATATAATCGAACTAGTTACACCAGTCGACATAGCTTCACCAGGATCAGTTAATCCTTTACACGTCATAGCAGTTGATCCAATAATAATTGAACTAGTGGAAGCATCAAGAGAAATATTTTAAACAATTAAAGACTCAATTATAATTAAACTTGGGCACTGACCCATAACTAGTCTCAGATCCATATGTAGTAAAGGTAGAGGCCTGACCCCATCTTAGAGTTTCAGGTAAATATTTCGATTCCTTGACCTTTTACAGGCATGACCTCACAAAATATGATAAGTATAATGCAGTGTCGACCTCTCCTTATCACTATCAAGATAAACCTCCTTTATGCATTAGTGGTTAGGTAAATTTTGCATCTGACATCACTACCCACCGTATTTACAATGTGGAAAACTCTTCTCGTCCAATGTCCTCGATCCATGTTTATTATATACACTACTACAACAAAAAATATCATTAAAACAAATATTATATAATAATAAAATAAATATTATATTTATATAAAACAAAAATAATTTTATTTATATAAAACACAAATGAATAAAATTTTATGTTAATCCTAATTTATAAAACCAAAGCCATTGATTCTCTATATATTTGGTTAAAGGAGGAACAAAATGAAACCCTTCATCATTGTTGAGTGATGTCGAAGATCCATCAATAACATGGAGTTCTTGTTGTCAACTCAAAAGATAATCCTATCAAGATTCGTAAGTGCTTGGAGGACATGCAATGTTGAGTTTGAGACACTAAATAAATTTTTAATGCAAATGTAAGTGTTCTTCTTCTATTAAGACTAATAGAGCCATAATGTCTATAAAATGAAATCCTTGCATTATAATAGAGGGGGAAATTCTATGAGAGGAAATGCAAGAAAAAATGGTTGTCTTGATGGAATGAAATTGTCCTTGTTATTTTCCTATTCATTGTCCATTTTATGTTGACTACAAGTTTCATATTTTTTATTAAATGATGTGTTATGGTGCATCATGAATTGTCCATGCAAGTTTGGTAGGTGCATTGAATACATATATTAGTATAAGACTTCATTGTTTATGTTAGTTACATGAGATGTTAGTTGTTAATTGTTTATGCTAGTTGATTAGTATATATGTGCATAAAATACATAGATTGTCACTTTCGTCACATTATTAGATTTAGCGGTTAGGGGATTTCGGGGTTAGGGGGTTACATTTAGGTGGATTAGAGGCTTAGGGGTATAGGGGGTCATGGTTTAAGGGATTCAGGGTTAGGCAATTTAAGGGTTATGGGGTTAGGGGGTTGGATATGATTCCTTTTATGATATTTATTTATGGTCGTACACCTATTTTCTCCCCATTTGTCTTTTTTCATTTTTGATACTATGTCTGGAGGGAACAAGGAAAATGAACAAGCATTGTATGTAGAGACCATTAGTATTATTGATTTCTTTTGCACACTTTGGGATTGATTTTGTATTATTATTTGATGTGCATATTATTCTTTATAGATAATATATTGCAAACATTTTACGTTTAAAGGAAGTTTGACACAATTTTTGTTGAACTAGTAGAGTTATTTTTATTAGATAGGACACATAGTTTTAGTTAGGTTGATATTACCTTATATACAAGGGATATATATATGTATATATATATGTGTGTGTGTGTGTGTGTGTGTGTGTGTGTGTGTGTGTGTGTGTGTGCATATATATGTATATACATACATATGTATGTATGTATATACATATGTATGTATGTATATACATATGTATGTATATATATACATATATATATATATATATATATATATATATACATACATATA
>LPNX011088789.1:201460-236686 GCA_001517045.1 Pseudotsuga menziesii
ATGGAATAACAACATGCATATAATGTGTATTGTTCTTATTTTGTAGCCTCAAACAGAGCTGATTTGTGGAAAGATGGATGATATATTGAAGACGGTTTGTTGGGTTTAGATGGACAGGGAGCTAAAAATTGAAACACTTTTATTGACAAGTTGAAATTGAGTTTCATTTAATTAAAGGAGGAGGAAGATACCTTGGTCTATTCATGGAAACATACTAGATATTATTCTAGAAGGCTTCAATACAAGGCCATGTTCTTGGATGAGGACTAAGAAGTAGAGCAAGTGGTGTATTCCTTTGTGAAAAACCACTACTCCTCTAAAAACCAAATTGTAGCCGTGGATGGAACTATATAACAAGGTGTTGACTTGGGCTATATTCTAGAAGATATCTTGGCATGAAGCACATTTATCATGTTTATATAAATTAGTCGAGACATATCTTTGAAAATTTAAAGTTTTAATTTATTGGCTAGTCATTTTTTTTCTATAAAACTAAATACCTTAAAAAAATGAAAGTAATCACAAATTAAAATTAACATTATTTAATATTTCGATATATTATTTATATTATTAAAAATACTTAAAATCATAATATGCCTTAAAATCATTTTACCGCTCTAACACCAGTATGTTTATACCAATAATTATTCTACATGGCCATTTTGCTTAATGTATTACACTTGGATTTCTAACATAACCTATAGAACAGAAAGGCTTCCATAGAATAGAACGATATACCGAGATAACTGTGGATAATGGTGGATTCCCTATTGCAGATTATGGTGGATGATTTTTATGCAATGAAGTGAAGAGGGAAATGGTTTCAGTGCGGACAAGAGGAGTTGAGAATGGATCAACGAATTTACAGATCAGGGCAAGAACAGGCTGAGGTTGAGGCCGTGGCCATCGAAAATGTAACCCTTGTCCCATCATGCAAATCACAACCCTACCTTATGGTGAAGAGTAAATGGAGTTGGAATTCATGCATTTATAAACATGGTGATGGGATTGGTGTTGGTGGATAGAAATTGAAATTTTAAAACATTTCTATTGAGATTCACGTTAAGTATCAACTGCCTCCATAATGGCAGCAATGTTTAGACCTTCAGGTTTGTTTCCTTCTATTTTTTCTTCATTAACTTCTTTTTTTCATGGTTTTTTTCATTCTTGTGGATGTGGTGGAGATGAAATGGCTGGAAAGCATGAATCTCCTAGAAATATGTCCAAGGGAACTTGGAAAATTCAATGTTTCTAGATTAATAAGTCTTTCATCGAGATCCCACCATCGAATACAACACAGATGGATGTCGGGAGTCCCAGTCAATCTATAGCTAGGAGCCAGGAAATGGAAGCCAAAAAAGATTGTATATATATTTCGGTAAATATATGCCATTTTCCCATTTAAGAATCACACCACTTTTTTAATCATCAATTTTATCTAGGTGGTATTTTTTCTGATAACCATGGAGCTTCTAACACCATCAGGATGAGTTTTAATTGTTTTATAACTCTTCCCTTTTCTTGCAGCCTTTGAAACATCCCAAATAAAACAAAGACTTCTACCTCTTTTGAGAGCACCTCAGAACGGTCTTTTAGACTCCACTTAGATACTAGTCATGTCTCTTCTCCTATTATCCCTCCCTTCATTGATAGTATCACAAAGATCATTTCCCCTACCGTGACAACTACCTCCTCTTAGAAGGTCATTGGGGCCTGTTATAGAATTTTCTTGTCAAACTATGATACAACCCTTTTTTTGGGGCTCTGGTCTAGCCCAACACCTTATACCTAAGACCTACATGTTCCCAGAATTTATCTAGTTGTGCATTAAAACTAGGACCCCATCCCTATCCGCCATTAAGACCTCTGATGGAAAATACCAATTCTTTTTTATTATTGCTAAATCTATCGCTTCTATGCTTGAAACTCAATTGGACGGGAAATTCAATATGAGAAATAAAACCAACCACCCATTGTAACAATTCCAGTGATGCTACACACAATCTTCCCAACACTTGCACTGGAAATCTTTGAAGGAATCCAAAAATCGAATACTGTTTCATTTTCAATATTTGTATTTGATCCATATGAAATTGAACTAATGTCAATTGCATGATCATCCAATTGCTAGAATTTGTTGTAACATGCCAGGAATTGAACCTAGGGCCTACCCCCAGCTGGTGGGATTCTTTACCAATGATCTCTCCATCCTTTCCATGAAGGGAACATTAAACATATAAATTTCAACCACAAACCCTAATGCCATTGTTAGGAGGGATATTTTTTATTTAACTATTTATATAAAAAATACTGAAAAAAATTGCATCATTTGTAAAATGCACAACTACAATGAAGGCATCATTAGGGTTTTTAGATTTGATAAACCCTTGAACAAGACCTTAATTTATTCTTCTATTTTTTGGGACAAAGGCAATGAGATGCAGAGGATTCGACATGATATACAACAATGGTGAGTATGATCTCGACCTAAATTAGGTATGCACCTTTTATGATCTGTAGGTTCCAACATCAATCTCTGTATTATCATTTCTAGGTTCCAATTTTGATCTTTGCATATATCATATCCCAACTCAATATGTGTATATATCTCAATTCATATTTTTTTGTATGCGTTTGTTAATTTTTTATTGGGGAAAAAGGGGATCATCATAGCTATTCTAACCATCTAAGTACTCTAGAAGCTATGAATAGTTGAAAAGGAAATACAACTCTCTTTCACCTAGGGGAAGTTTTTGAGTTTAAATCTTATTCAGTAATTTATTTTGCAGTCAGGATGGGAAGCTTTAGAAAATACATTCATTCTTTCGATGTTGGATCCAAATCATACGTACTCTCCCTTCTTACTTATATAGAGAGTGGAAATGTGCATACAGGCCTCTACGATGGTGGGAAGTGCATGATTGCTTGATTGATGTTCTCCTGTGAATTTATAGAATAGAAGATCCATTTGTTTCTAAAAAAACAAAAAGGAGATATCATTGTTTGATTATTCTTTCCTTCTACAACAAGTCTAGATTGGCATTTGTATGACATTTTATGCACCTTGTGAAGTGTGCCAAAATCAACTTTAACTATTCAACCTGAAATCTGGCCTCTATATGATTATTTTATGTGGTAGGAAGTGCCTAAAATAAACATTCTTTATTTGGCCTGAAATTTTATCAAAGGGAGATCTCGTTGTCTGGATTATTCTTTCCTTCTACAGCAAGTCCAAAATGGCCTTTGTACACCATTTTTATGCTTCTTGGGAAGTGTTCCAAAATCAATTTCTACCATTTAACCTGAAATTTTGTAGACGGCAAGTCTTGATGTCTCAAAAATTATTTTCTTCTGCAGTAGGTGTAGATTCAGTTGTATGAAACTTTTGGCTAACCACAAGAATAGTGCACAAACAAAAGTTTTCATATTCAGCATTCCATGGAAACTTTTAACTAGCTTTAATGGGATTCACATGATGAAGTGGTCTTTGAATGGAATCCATATAGGTCTAACAGTTCTCGTACTTTGACATCTTGTTATCAGCCAAGGTGATCCTTTGAAAAATCTATTCAAAGGGCCTCAGGTGGATACTAGACAACTAAGGAATGTTACAGCTACTGTATACAACACTCCTCCCACTTTGGAATCAGTTCATGCTAATTCTAAGGGATATTCCCTAAAAATCAAATATGAAATATGATTAATCAGTAATTAAATCAATCATATCTGCTTTATATCCTTAGTGATCTGTAATTTGCAACTTGAAATGTGTGTGAAACCCTAAAATCAACATGCTGATATACAATAAATATGCTCAGAAATAGTAGCTATAATGTGAAAACCAGTAAGTATTAAGTCTTTTTTTGCATAAATTTATCTCACTATGGTTGGTGCTTTCCTCCTCGGGCAATGGAATCACATATAAACAAACACAAAGAATGATGGAGGAAGAAACAATGACACACTAACTGGGAATGGGAGATAGAACTTACTTCTAACCAACAATTAGTTTAGAGAGAGAAACCAAGCAAGGGAAATATTACCCAAAAATATTTGTCAGTAAAGTGTCTTAAACACTCTTGTAAAAGCTAAGCAAAGGCAAGCATCTTTGTAACATCTTACAATATCTTAAGAGTTTAGTGCCAATTAATTCAAAGGATAGATCTATTAACTAAAAGTGTCGTGAGACTAGAGTATCTAATCACATGGGAACCCAGGAGTATCGACCCCAATCACTTGGGCACAAGGAGTATTGATGAACTAGAATAAATCTTATCTATACTCTGCAAGCTTGACTTCCTGAAGATGGAACTCTGTGAGAGAAGCCTAGTGGTTGAATTGTTGACCAATCATTATGAATTTTGAAATGCAACTCATACAATCAACATTTAAGAAGAAAGAGAAGGAAGTGAAGACACAAGAGGATCTTGTGAAATAAAAAATGCAAGGAGCAGTTACCAAGCCAAAGGATGTTTTTTTAAGCCACGTAATTTTCCTTTCGTAGATAAATTCTTGGTCCAAAAATATCAGCTATAATGCATCTAATCCTTTCCAAAGGTAGGCACTCAACCTGGATAAAATTATCTCAAGTTGAGCATCCTCTTTATTGTCATCTGGAATTCCTTATCTCCCTACAAATAATCCCTTTATGTCCAATTGTAATACTTTTTGTTTTTCAATAATAAAAAAATTGAAGTATAATTTTAACATTGCAAACTCTTAGTTTTTGAAGTTAATTTTGTTTTCATCATGAACATTGACATCCAATTTTTTTCTGTGTTTCGACAGCACTCAAGGTCCATATGCATTTCATTGTATACATATAGTTTTTGTTTTATGGAGGTCTTACTGAAATCAACATTTATATGATTTATTTTGGTCATTTTAGCCATTATGTGACTGAAATGATTCCAAGCCCTATTCTTTTTTGTGCAAACCTAATTCTCTTACCTACAGTCTGTCAAAGGAGGCAGTATATTGTATATGTTGTGTTTTGCTTGTATAGTTATTTGTAAATTTTAGTAATCCTTGTATGCACCTCCTCAAGTTGAAGAACATTGCTAACATTTCAAATTCACATATTTGGTCATGGATATTTAGGGAGGGAGCATGTTTCCTAAATATTATATAATCAGGTTCCCAGTGGTTGGATGATCCAACTATGATGCAAAGAACTTGAGACTATTGGTTATCAAATGTCATCTAGTAACCAATGTATCAAATCCACTTTATATCATCAATGGATATGTTTTATCTACTTTTTCTATTTGTGCTTGTTTGAAAGTATTGCTAGTTTGTGTTTTCTAGCCTTGAAAGGTGCTTGAAACCTTGAGATAAGTAGTTTCTACTTAGTTCATTACATAGTTTTAGTGCATCATTTAATTCAAGTGCTTAAATGGAATTTTATAGAGCTATCCTTGGGAGATTCCCTTCCATATATTATATTGACCAATTATATATTTATCATTGTTATTATATTTCAGTGTGAATTGTTTGACAATTTGTGTGAACAGTAGTTTTTCATCAATGATCTGGACTGTTCACTCTATATTGGATTTGTGTTGGATCTTATCTAAGATTTGATATGAGATTTTTTTTTTCTTAAGAGGATGAATGTATTGAGTTCAATTTTGGAGTTGTTTATGGCTGGTCTCTGTAGGCTATAATTGGAACACATTATATATGAGTTTTAGAGAGATCTGGATCCTTTTAGAAGGATCTATGAAATGACATTTAGCATCTACATAATGTAATTTCTTGAAACTTAACAGTAACAAAAAATACTACAACACTGATTCTATTCATATTCAACTCAATGGTATCACAGACATTTCATGTTTTCTCTGTAATTCATGTTATGAGAATCTGAGACTCTGAAAGAATAAAGAAATACACAAAATCACTCCCAGTACAATCCTAGATTGACAAAAGTAGTAGCAGAAGAATAATCAACCAACATACAGTGGAAAAAATAGAAGGCTAACAAAGGGAGAGTGGCAAGTATCAATAATGGGTGATGCAATGATGAATCCATAAGAAAAATTAGTATTTAACTTTTTCAGTCCCTTGTAAATAGTTAAAATAAATACATAATCTTTCCATAGTTGGTATGATCTCCCTTATTCCAATGACTGATCTGCATTTAGGATCATCTTATAAGATTTCCTTTAATATTTAAATGCAAACAAACTGCAACAATGCTCCTCCTAAGCCATGTGCTCCACTGGTTCCACTCCCCCTACATGAACGCTTTTGCAACCCGGGTGCCCCAAATCAAATCGATGCCTCCATCCAAGCATCAAAGCTACCCCATGCTATCCAATGCTCAATTCACTCCTCATGAATTCCAAACACTCCTCCAATGCAGGCATTATCCAAGCAAGCAAACTCCTCCCTGTGGGATGCAGGTAGGGCATCACCAAGTTGTCTGAAGACCGGCAACGCTCCAAGGAAGAATGTCATATAAACACCCAACTAAGGTTGAGAAAACATTGAGTAAGCCATCTCCAATGTGTAAATCTGTCATGAACATCTAGGGGCTAATCATACTCCTTGTACCCCAAATCTCATGAAGCAGCCCAAAACATGGTGTAAACACTTCATAAGTAACCTCGAAGCTAACAAACCAACCTAGAGGTGTTATATATTGATTTATTATGTTAGATGAAAGAGTGTTTCTTATGTAATGTCAGTAGCCCATGTCAAACCCCGGGTATGTAATTGCGATGGAATATCATGAATATTTGTGACATTTAATATTCTTTCCATATTATGTATTATTGTGCATAGGCAGTGAGGAACACATACATGTGATTTAACATGTAGTAGAATCTTAGTCTTTTTCAGCCCACATTTTACTATCATCAACGCATGTTTTATTTTTGTGGCTTCCATGTAATGACAACAAAATTTTCCTAAGGGCATATGTTGATTGTTAATTGTTGTAGCCAACATGTTTTTTATTGATAATTCAACAATTGTTTCAGGACAATTTTATTTTTTCTAAATACTTGTTCAATCATGGAAGATTTGTTTACACATACATATTGATTGGAAGCTATTTGATACTACCACATGTTTCAATTAGGAATATTTTGTTGAAAGTCGATAGTTTGAGCATGGAATAAAAAGGTGCATAATTTATTCAGGCTTGGAAGAAAATAAGGCAGAAGTGCATCATGCAGGTGAGGTAAATTCGTCGGGTTACATTGCTTGATGTGCTTGATCTTACATGCCTGAATGAACTATATTCTGCAATAAGTAATGAAATGTACGCTGCATTAGGGTAAGTTAGCGATCCAAAGCAAGCATGAGAATACCTAAATTTTAGTTATTTATACCTCTCCTTAGCTACCCCAGCTCGTATTTATGCTGTGGTGTTTGGAACTTATTATCTCTCGGCCAAGAAAAGCCCCTAATAGGTAATATATACAGGGCTTGATGTAGACTCTTCTGTATCTACATTCTATGATGTGGGGCCTCTTTATGCTAACTACAATGAAAGGAGAAATTTTATTATAAATTATGGAGTACTCTGTTTTCTGGTTTTTAGTAGTTTTTGATATAGTTCCATGACAACTAGAATTTCATTTTACAAATATTAATTGCAGGCTCAAGTTATGCATCGAAGATATCATGTGGAGCATGTAGGAACACTTGCAAGTACAAGCGGTAGAGCTTATATTGTAGGTGGAGCACCTTCTAGAAATTTATTCATATGGGAGGTACATTTTATCAGGGCACTAAATTTATAGCATCATATTCATTACTTTTTCCCTTATGATGGGCACTATATACTCCATTAAAATGTAGCAAGACAGATTCAAAGTTACAGAAGGCCTGGAAAAGGTGCTTCATACTGATACACTTTAAACAATCCATCCAAGTTTCTAAAAAGTACTAGCAAGAAGACTTCATAGTAGCTAAGTTTAAATACTACACCAGAATCCTCTCCATTCTCATGGCCTAGAATATAGATTAAGTTATTCATCTAAGTTGAAGGTTGTTTAGGGTGTCACCGAAGATGTTCTCTGCTTAACTGCATGTTTCTCCCGTCTCATCCAACACTATAACCTTGAGTTTGCTTGTTTCACCCATGATGAATTGCATCAGTGTAATAGACTGCCTTTCAAAATTCTCCATTCTACACGCCCATGATTGTCTCTGTTCAACCTCAGCTCCCTACACTCCCCAACTTCGCTGCTTGTTTATTTACTTTGCATGTTCTATTCCTTTAAGAATATTTAGCATCTCATTCAAAACACATTCAATTTTTTTGTAATTTTTTTGTAAACAAATTCATTGGAGAAGAATATCATCATGTTTTGTGTTGGATAGAGAAAGGGAAAGTAGTCAAACTCGTGGCGGGCTATAAAGGAGAGTTCCATACCAAATAGTACCATTTTGTACTATTCTATAAATTTCTATACAGATTCTATACTTCATATCTGAGCCTTATTTCTAGAGATCTGGTTCATGTAGAAACTTTGTAGAGGTGTCTCCTTTACTTAACAAATGTGATTTATTCATTCATTGAGCAATGAATACCATATTCGTTGTTGTGTATTTACTTGTTGAAGTTGTGATCATTGAGGCATTCCATATTCACATGAAAGAGGGATACAATCCATCCATTGAGGAAACATTTCATTTTACCTAACAACAATCCACTTCTATGAAAGCTAATATTGATTGGGAAGCCCTAAATCCTGTCCAAAAGGATGTGCTCTACAACTATATCTTACTACTCTTGGGAGAGCCCGTAATATCATGTATAATTTTTTTTTAAGGTCAACGTAAATTATTTTCCATATCTAGGTCTGAACTATTTTAAAATAAGGAGTAAATATACTTACAAATGCCTCTATTCAACCTACTTGTTGTGTATATCATATAGTGGACCTACATCCAACCCCATACCTCATGATGAGTAACATCTACAACTGTTCTTTCCATATTTTTCTTTTTATTAACACTATATAATTTTGAAGCAAGGATGGTCGTATTCATATTATCCAAGATGCTACAAGAATTACCAGCTGCTATAGCTACCCCAATACTCCATTATCACTATTTAAGGTCAACTATATTTCACATTTTCTATATGATTAATGTTGACTAATTTAAGGGTATTTTTAATACCATATTTGAATAAATATATTTATAATTTCCTATGGGATTCATACACTATATATATATCATTGAATTTATGATGGTAAATTTTGGCACTCAAATAATATTTGAGTAAACAAACTGTCACATCTCAAAACTTCCAAGAATCAATAAGCCAATTAAACTAATACCTATGGGAAACAAGGAAGGAAAGACAAACAGTAGGCATAAACCATTACATGGAATATAACACTGCTAAGAATTAGTAAGCCAATTAAACTAATACCTATGGTAAACAATGAAGGAAAGACAAACAACAGACATAAGCCATTACTTGGCATATTACAGTGGTATCAGAGAATAATCATTGCCAGTTGGAGGAAAATTGATTTCCTTGATCAAGTGAGAGATTCATTAGAATGCACTGATCTATTGTGAAGGATGAGATATGATATTTATGGCTAAGGAACCCTGATTACAATAGTGATTTCTAGTGTTGAAGGCATGATATTTATTCATGTTGAATACCTTAGGATTCCAATTTCCATACCCGGCAAGGTGCAATAGAAGTGGAAATTGTGATCATTTATAGTTGGGATGCATCGCTTGTTTCCATACAGACATGGCACAAATAAGAAATAAGAAACATCTACAGGAGTGAAGAAACCCAAACATATCTCAAGTATTGTAACACCAATACCATCACTGGAGATATACTGTAGTATCTTCATCCATAATAAGACTACCTCTTGTTGCTATATATTGACTGGAGAGTGGAAAGGAAGTATAATTGTTTTAAATCCGATTTAGGAGGTAAGCGAGCTTGGTTACTACCACTAGGTACATTGTGGATTATTCTATCAATATTAGTGACCATAATATTTACTTTGGGAGTGAATGGAATCCACTACAGCGAGAAATATTGGGTAAGTTAACAAACTTCCACATACAGAAAGGTCATTCATAGACCACTTATATTCATCTTATTTGACTTCCTCTCACTTTATTTGGTTAATAAAATATTCTCTAATTCCATACCAAGGCCTCTACATGATTCAATTCATATACTGTGTATTGACATTCACTTGATATTTGAAGCAAACAATCCAACACTATTCACCTACCTGAAACCTTTAACATCAGTACCCATTGTATTGTCCAAAGGTGTTTGATGGAAGTATAAACTGTTCAAACTTAAGTGCATTCTATAGTAGGAAGTGTGAAACCAGATTTGTTAAAAAGGTAGAATGATGTTGCTACAGTAGTCTTTATTGGGCCATGGATGTTACAAGGACAAATTCAGTCCGTATTGGAATCAAAATTTAGTGTCAGATTGGTAAAGATATTAAAGTGGTGCATGTTTCTTAGGTGCATGAGACTAAATAAGGTTAAATAAATAGGTGCACATTATATCCAACACAATGAATGTAAGTAGGTATGGTTTTAAAATCAAGGAGGTGATTCGAGTGACAAGTGACAAGTAGAGCATGACATTTAGGAAGCATAGTCAAGGAGTCATAGGGAACATGGGGGATCTATTTGTAGGTAATATTTTGAGGATCTAACAAAGGTTGGATTAGATGATGGGACAACTTGTAGTTATGGGTGCTAACCTCCATCTTAGAGTTTTTTTAGGAAGAGTTCAAATTAGCAAAGATTGATGAGCCTTGTGTGGGAATTCATCAGACAAAGACAAACAGAAAATAAAAGAATCAAGGACAGTAGAAAATTGAGGAGTTCACAAGAAAAGAACAAATTTCATTGTGTTCAAAAAATTTATAATATTCTATAAAGAGAAGGAACCAAATGACAAGGGAGCATATTTGTTTCACATGTTAGACAACTTGGACACTCAACCACTTATGTGGTATTAATAAGGAAATGTTTTTCTTACATCCAAGTAGGATAATACCAAAGAAACAAATAAGACTAGACAATTTAAAAAAGAGATAGTGATAGCATACCAATACCCTCTTTGTACTCCTGTATGCAATACCTAAAATGTATTGAAATTCAAACTCAAACCTTCATTGGACAGAAGGTCTACCATTGCATTTATTTCTTTATTAACATGGATAAATAACACATTTCAAAAGGAATATTCCACCTATTTTAACTGAGATAAGATTGGGAGGAAAAACATGTAGGTTGTTGTCCATCCTGAACCTAGCAGTCATCCAATTAATATAACATTTTACATTGAATTTGAGTTGTCCAAAAAGGCCATATCTTGCAATTTTTTTTAGTTTCTTCCTAGCCTACTAAAATGATAGTGCTATCTCCTAACTTCTTTTTTCTCATTTTTCAGGTATTCCATTTTTTTCCGTTCCAAATGTCATAAGAATTTCAAAATGAAACATAACCCTCGAAAGGTGAAGTGGACTAAAGCATACAGAAAACTACATGGAAAAGAATTTACTAAGGTATATTTTGTATGCTCATGATACACGTTGACATGTTGTGCCACAATTTTCATCAAAACATGCAATACAAATGATTACTTATTTGGGTCTATCTCTTTGCACTTAGATAGTTTCCAGAATAAACTTCAAGATTAGTCAATTCTTGCAAGAATAGTAATTTTTTTTAACAATTTTGAAGAATGCAAGGAAAAACATTTCATTTTGTGTGCCATACCAAATGCTTAAGGCCATGTTTGGATGTGGATGGAGTTAATTTGATGACATTATTAGACATGCAAAATTTTCAGTTAATACCATTGCTTTGAAACAAACATGACACAACGCTCGAGTTTGAGAGAAGAAGAAACATGCCTAAGAGATATGATAGAAATGTTTAAAATACTTTGAATGCCATCAAGAAGATTGAGGAAGTTCATGTTAGCAGGGAGGCTAAATTATGGGAGAATAGGTTTGTCTCATTCTCTTCAACTTTCCTTGTAAAAGAGTCCAGGGATACTAACTGAAAATCAGATAATTGGTTATCTTCTAGATAACCATATTTTATGTTAACTTCTATTCTCCCATTAAATGAAGCACTCAATCTCATGATGACATTACAAGGATAGTGTATGTCTTGTCATTGGTGAAGTTGGATCTAAAGAGAATTAGGTCCAAATGCCTAGAACAAGCCAAAGGATTATGGAAGAACATATTTTTAAGTCCTCAATTTCACTCTAAATCATGTCCATCAATTGTTTTTTCATTTTTTCCCATGTGTGGTTGCGGAATTTTTTTTTCCCATATGTGATTGTGAATTCGCAACTTTGAAGCAAAGATGGTGGAGGACAATGCAAGGATTGTCATATGTGAGGTCATATAAAGGCAAGTCAAATATATTTTAGTAGTGGACAATGTTGGCTACAATGCAATCAAGTGATATACCATTCTTAATTGTATTCATTAAAGACCAAATATGTGTATATACTACACAATTATCTTTATAATATTATTTTTCTATTGTTATTACAATGCATATAAGTTCTTTTCTATCAACAATGATTCTCTCTAATCTCAAGCTTCACAACCCAAAATTGAAATCATCACAACCCAAAATTGGAATCATTTGGTGAATCAATTGACACTTGATTTTTGCATTAAGAGTTTGTGCTGCCATAATGATTTATTATGTAACATTTGTAGTAGTGCATTGTTTTAGCATTTTCTATTTACCATGATCATTTATTTTAAAATTGATTTTGTTGAAACTCTCACATATTTTCCAATGGTTTTTACTATATTGGTTGGTTGTAAAAAGTGTCCTAAGATTGTTATCAAATGGAATTTGGTGAGTATAGGAATTGATTTCCCGTTCAAGAGGGGATGTTTGATTGGTGCGTTATTTGAGTACTAATTGGTTATCTTAGATTGGTTATCATTGAAAAGATTTGTTTGTGTAGAATGTGATGAATTAAAATACAAAAATAATGATTATCAAGTTACTATAGATACATAATGGCTTACCTTGTAATAGTCCTTCAAGTCTTTCAAATGCATTTATTTAGTGCAAAAATGACTTGAAGGACTATTACAGGGTAAGCCATTATGGATATATAGTAACTTGATAACCATTACTTTGTATGCTTGAATAATGAATTTTTTTTCTAATATCATCATTATCAAGCAATAAAAACTTCTTAAAGGGTGCTAGCTCAATGGTAGAGAACCTTGTAGTAGGGATTTCTCCTTGCTACAGGGCAGGAATGGCTCCCTTCCGTCTATAGGATGGAAGGTTAGGTTCATGTGTGGAAATGCAAAAAAGAAAAGCGGGAATGAAACTAGACAAAAATAAAAGCAAAGATGGAGACCCCTCTACAAACAAGGCTATGGGTTAAAGACCTCCAAGACCCTACATGCAACAATGGAGACCTACAAGAACATGTTAGGACATGAAACCTGCAATCAAATACATGTGAGAAAAAATTGAAATAAACACAACAAAATAGTAAAAATACCTTCCTTTGGTGGAAATGGGCCACCATGCCCTAGCTTGGAGGAGCACCTCTCTTGAGAATGGGGTAGCTATGGCTCAATGGAGGAATGGAGGAGAGGGAGTGTGGGTGGCTTGAGAGACAAATGGTCTCAAGGAATCCACTCAGGTAGCATAACAGTATGGAAGGGAGAAGTGTTTTGAGAGTGACCCCCCACCCTCCTTTTATAGTTTTTTTGGGGTTTTAGGGGTTTAAGCCCTTAGTCTAGGATTTAGCCCATTTTTTGGGCTTTTATCCCCTTTCACCCTAACTTTAGCTCCTTTTAGGGTTTTAGGCTCCTTTGAGGTGTTTTAGCCCCTAGGAGAGTTATTTAGGCTCATTTTTGGGGTTTTTAAGCCCTTTTATTCATCTTTAATCTTTTTTGAGTGTGTGGGGGTCTAATGGAGGGTCGTGAATGGGTGTCCTTGGGTGGTGTAGGCCATGTAGAGCTAAGTGAGGGATTTTTTGGGTTAACACACCTGCCTAATTATAAGCAAGAGGTTGGTGGTTCGATTCCTCCATACCCTATCATAAATTTGTGACTACAAAAACAACTAAACTTTATATATATGACTATTAGTAGCCAATTTCCCATATCTAGTTGTATTTAGATTAGTCATTAGTATGCTATCATCTAGTAGTTTATTTAGTCATATATTTGGTCATTAGTTGCTGCAATCAGTGACTAAATCCGTGGCCAAATCAATGACTATATCAATGACTAGATCAATGACTAATAATTCAAGCTATTAATGACTATATGAAATACGAATAGCTATAAGATAGTGGAAATTAGCTACTATTAGTCACCGACTCAAAAATAGTCATTTATAGCATAATTTTAGTCATTAATTTGTCAATTTGTACTATTGTATATTAATAATTGCATTCTTAGGAGTTTGACTTGGTTTTTCATTTTGAAATATTTTTCAATCTTTTGTTTATTAAAGTATTTCTACAATGAACTAAGAACCCCTCTACCTTCGCATATATTTTGTAGAAACTGAAGGATGAAGAATTTTTTACCTTTGAATTCCCTATTAGAGATCTAGGAGGAGTGGCACAAATACAGTACATTCCCCCATCCATTTTTCCAAATTTTCACGGACTAGAGAATGAGGACCCTAATGAATTTTTATTTCTATTGGAAATACTTTGTAGAGCATATAATGTTCAAACTCTGAATTTTTTCCCTCTTACTTTGAAAGGAGCATCCCTCCAATGGTTCATGAGCCTAGGTGGGAATTGCATTCAAACATGGGAAGACATGAAATATATGTTCTTGAAAATATACCAAGTTTATTGTAGGGTCAATGAGGACATATTTGAAATAACACAGGGAAAAGAAGAAACTTTGGAAAATTGTGTTGAACACTTTCAATACAACCGTCAAAGATCAAAACTAAGACAGTCAGGAAAGGATACCTTGAAAATACTTTTACTCAAAGGAAAAAGAAATGAATATTTAGAAATTTTAAGTTTGATGGGAATAGGTGACGTATTTCAGTTATCATATGATAATGTTTGTGAATTATGTAGAAGGTATTCAAGAGGAAAACTCAAGATTAGTAAGAATATACCCTCTTCTCAGCCTCATCATAACCCTTGTCAACCTTATTCACAAAGCCTTTATGTCCCATCTGATGATCATAGGGATACTTTCTCTTATGATGCAACACTTCCTATTCTATTGTTGACAACACTTCCTTGTCAACAATATCCCATTTTCCAGGTAGGATCAACCACACAAGCTAGTCAATTACACCTGCCACAATCACCTTCTCATAAACCTCCTCTATTCCCTATGCACATTCCTATTCAATCTATTGCACATTATAACAACAATAAAGTGGTTTAATATGCTTACAGTGTTGAACTACAACATTTACCCACCTTACCTACGTCACCAACATTATTGCAAGAAATTCATACAAGATTTTGAGAGGTTATATATCAAGGGATTGTAAAGACTACGAAAGAAAGTGAAGTTTCTACTTGGCCTTTTTCGCAAGAAGACAATATCAACCTAGAATGCCTCTCATTCAATGAGGGAGGAACATTAGAACCCAAATATTCCCCGTCACCAAACATAGATACTTTATACCTCCTAGAGTTCAATGAAAAATTTCATGACATAACAAATGAAGAAGAAAACATAGAATACATAAGTTGCATTGAAATACGGTTCCAAGAGGGAAACAAGCCATGGTACCATCCTCTTCTTCAATTTTTATTACTGCTAAATCAAACAACTCGGTTTATTCTTCATATTACGGTAACCATTGTAATATTTTTCATGTATGTGGATAAAGGTGTATTTCTAATTTTTCTTTGAACATGGTTACATTGGAAGAATTAATATACTTGAATTGTTTTCATTATTTTTAGTAGAATAGGATATTATGTAAATATATTTTTGTTTTATTAAATAAATAAAAGTTACTACAAGTCACTCTTTTTCTTTCCATAATGTTAGATGTGTTTTTATAAATAAATATGAATCATCTAACAAATGGTTTTGCAGCTTGATTATAAGAATTTTATCTACAAGCATCTCATGGAGTATTATTTGAAAGACAATTTATGATCGTAATATATCTTAAACTTTTCTTAAACATTGCAGCTTATAGTGATAATTAAAAACAATTATGTGTACGTCATTCTTAACCATTCCTTTTACGATTAAGATAGTTTTTGGTATTTTGATTCAAACATGTATATTTTCTATTTTCTATTTTAAATATTTGCGTGATAAGACTTAATCTCGTTATTATCTTTTTCAAATTTCACCTTATACATATGGATTAATAGTTTATCCTATACTTGTTGTAGAAATTCTAAAGCCTTGATGGGATAAGGAATTTCATAAATAGTCTAAGGATCTAAGCACACAATTAACCTCACATAGAATTGTAGAGAATTAGCATAAGGAGAGAAGAAGAAGAATTAATGAACACACA
This sequence comes from Pseudotsuga menziesii, assembly GCA_001517045.1. NCBI lineage: Eukaryota > Viridiplantae > Streptophyta > Pinopsida > Pinales > Pinaceae > Pseudotsuga > Pseudotsuga menziesii. Next base: position 217,961 of record LPNX011088789.1, read on the forward strand.
TTAATGAATGATCAATAAATGATAATTGATATTATTACATAGGTAATACATCCTTATAAAGGAAAATGGAGTTTCTAGAAGACAACTGAAGCTAGCTCATAAAGCAGGATTACTAATTATGATAAACCCCATAGTTGACTAAAGCACTTTCCCAATCTACCAAGCACCTCATGAATTAGAAATAGTATGTGTGAGTGATGATGAGTGAAGGAAATAATTGATAATCCTAGAATATGGAGAGAAAATAATGGAGTATGGGTTAGCAACAAAAGCTTCTAGTTTCCTAGTTGACTAGCTTTACCTTATCCACAGAAAAGAAGGATAAAGCAGAAAAAGTAGAATAAATCAGAATATGCTATAAAGCATAGTTACCAATTCTGGATGGCCATAAAGTGGTCAAGATTAACCCAGAATCATAAATAAATCATTCCTAAGATATAGATGGAAAGTGTTGACTCTAAGGTGCAAGTGGATGCCAACTATCTAAGCTAGTGGGTAGGAAATTAATCAAATAATGATTAACTATTTTATGAGTGGGTTTATTATATTCCAATACCCCCCTTTAAGCCCGACTTTATGATTATATCCCTAAACTAATAAGAAATATATATGCATATAGGGCCCAACAACAAAGCTATGGTCACCCTTTTACAATTTATCTTGTCTAAAGAAATGAGGAAAGAGGAAAAACCTCAAAGGGGAAAATCCTCCCTCAAGAAAGGACATGAAAAGCAATACCAAAAAATGTTGAAATTCTGGTGTTGCTGTTGCTCCAAACTAAATGCTGATGTCTGGAGGAATCTTCTTCTTGGGAAGAATATAAATCTTCTCACCTGGCTCAAGGACAACTACAGGATGGAAACTAGGACCATGTAGAACAACTGAGATCCAATGATGTGAACACAATACTGAAGGACCTTAGACTTGTAATCAGCTCCAACATGATGAGATGACTTGAAATTCAAACCAGTAGAGATGGAATGTGCTCCAGATAGGTGAAATAACTATCCAAGTGAATGTATAATGTCTCCATCTTCATTTACATAGAGTGGATGTGTGCAAGTGATCTTATAGGAACATAGAGAAGGCATAGGGTCAAATAGTGCAAATGCATGGGCTCCATGGGTTGATATAGCTTCCAATGAATCCAAGAGATCACATATAAGCACAATAGTAGACTCATGGGAACATACTGGTAAAGAATCCTCTATGGTAGAAGGATGTAAGGAGGAAAGGTAGTAATGTTCAAAATCTTCAAGGAGGCTCTGAGAATGAGTGCCAAGAACAAAGGAAGAGCTCAAGAAGCACATGGGATCATGTATGGTAAGTGGTAAGACACTAAAAGGACTTTATTTGGGTAAGGAAACATCTTGGAAGTCACTGGGTTGTGCACCATAAAGAAGAGAGGCATGCATAAAGTGTGAGAGGTTTGACATATGGATCTCAGAATCCATGATAGATGACATAGAGAACATTGAATGTGTGAGTGAATCATCAATAGCAATAGAAGATCCATTAGTCACTTATTTTTTATCAACATCATTATAAGAAGATGAATCAATATATTATACTTCAAGAGACACAAAAATAGATGGATGTTCAATATTTGCTTCTTGATTGAAAGAGGAAGCATTCGAATCAAAGAGAGTAGTAGAAACAAGAACTATATGAGAAACTTCTTCTTCATGATCAACTTCATCAGATACTGTAGAGGCTGAGACATCTTGAGAGAGAGAAATCATTGAGGAGCTAGAGGCACTCTCCACATATCTAGAAGGATCCTCATTGTCCTTTCCCAAAACTCTATCCAATGTTGTCTTTATATCCTTTGGGTAATCAACAGAATCAATAAGGTAGCGTATGCTTGGAGAGATAGCTATAAAAATAGCTCCAATTGCTCAATCACAGTCATTCAACAAGTCACTTGGCTCTTCATAAGACTCTTCACCAGCTCCAATAGCTATCTCATAAAGACCTTGTCTCTTTAGATATGAAATATCTTCAATTTCCACTCTGAATAGCTTGTGAATGGAGAAAGAAGAGGAACTGATACTCTTGAATACATTCAAAGTTGAACCTGGAAATTTGAAAAGGATGATTAATTAATGAAATCTCAAAGATTTGATATCATGTAGAGCTTTGATATCCTTAGCTATGATACCATGTATAAATTTGCGAGCCTTAGCTCTAATACCATGTAGAAATTCTAAATCCTTGATGGCATCAGGAATTTCATAAACAGTCTAAGGATCTAGGCACATAATTAACCTTACATAGAATTGTAGAGAATTAGAATAAGGAGAGATGAAGAAGAATTAATGACCACACATTAATGAATGATCAATAAATGATAATTGATATTACTACATAGGTGATACATCATTATAAAGGAAAAAGGAGTTTCTAGAAGACAACTCAAGCTAGCTCATAAAGAAGGATTACTAATTATGATAAACCCCATAGTTGACTAAAGCACTTTCCCAATCTACCAAGCACCTCACGAATTAGCAATAAAATGTGTTAGTGATGATGAGTACTGAAGGAATGACTTGCTAATCCTAGAATATGGAGAGAAAATAATGGAGGATGGGTTGGCAACAAAAGCTGCCAGTTTCTTGGTTGACTAGCTTTACCTTGTCCACAGAAAAGTAGGATAAAGCAGAATAAAGAAAAATCTACTGTAAGGTGCAGTTACCAATTCTGGATGGCCATAAAGTGGTCAAGATCAACCCAGAATAAGAAATAAATCATTCCTAAGATATAAATGGCAAGTGTTGACTCTAAGGTGCAAGTGGATGCCAACTATCTAAGATAGTGGGTAGGAAATTAATCAAAGAATGATTAATTATTTTATGAGTGGGTTTTTTATATTCCAGCACTTGTTATCAAAACTTGTCTCTTAAAATATCTTTGTGTGATAAATTGATAGTAGGTGGAATTTTTGCCTATGGCGAACATTATTTATCTTTCACAAAGAAGAAGGATTATAAGGTCAAAGAACAACTTTAAGTTATTCTCTTTTGACACGATCTATGATTAAGGCCATTATGAAAATTACTTATAAGTTTTTACAAAAGTGAATTATGTGTTTTAGTAGGCCTTAGAATGCTCTAGTACCAATCGGCTTCCATATACTTAATATCATTATACAAGGCAAAGCTTTCGAGGTATTGAATAGGCCTGCTGGAAATGGGTCAATTCTAAGTAAAAACTTAAAACAAGGAAGCTCAATAAATGCAAGTAAACCCATTGGCGTACTAAACAGGCTCACTGGCAGTGGGACCATGCTTTCATGGTACCAAGATAAACCTGTCATGGTACTGAACAAGCATGCTGGCAGCAGGGCCATATCAGGTAAAAGAGATCTAGTTAATGCACTACTATGCACATGATTCGGAGAATAATGATAAATATGAAGAAAAAATTTTGAATTTTATTTTAAGGCTGATTTTTTTTAATGTCAGCTGAGAATCACTGTAAGTTGGGATTGGACCTATCCATCTAATTCAACAAATACCTACAATGTCATTATCCTAGAAATGGGACCCATGTTGATGTATATGTAACTTCGGAATGTATTCTTCTATGTATCTTATGTATTGTAACCCGATGTTTATTCCAGGATGTTTCTATTATGTATTTGAGTCATGTGATCATGCCCCGATGTTTCGATTGGGAGGATTAATAATGTAATCAAGTCATATCAAGTCATTAGGTAAGTCCCCACAGTTTCGGGGCACTTGAGTTATTATACACTAATTAAGGTGTAGGCTCGAGCAAGTAATTGTTAGTTGGGCCAACATGATTGAGTGCACTTCAAGTCAACGGAAGAATATAAATAGAGAGTGAGAGACTCCCTATTTATCACTTGTGAAATACATCACTTGCTCTCCCAAGTGTGGCGCACTACTGAAGGAGGAAATTTTGGGACTAGATAGAAGACAGAAGACTACTGCTGTTTTGGGAGATCTCTTACTGTTTTGGTGTTGATTCTATCTTAGAGGAAGTTACGGGGTTTAATCCTTTATGGTTTCCCTGAGGAAAACTATTTGTGTCTCTTGTCTCTTGTGATGTGCTTATGTTTTATTGCTGTACTTGTTATTCTCTCAGTGAAAAGATCCTAAGATCTTAATGCTAGCTTAATGTGATGAAAAACTAACATGGTATCAGAGCTAACCTGAGAAGAAGACATTGTGCAGCTGCAGAAACTAGGGATTCCTAGTTTGTGGATCTTCCTCCACATATTTTCAGCAAGAGTATGCTAGGACAACTCTCCTCCTTAGGGCGCATCTTTATGTCGAGGCGGAATTTGATTTCGAGCATTTTCAGTCTTCGATGCGGAAATTAGGGATTTCTAAATAAGAGGAATTTTTGAGTGGGACTAGAATAGGGTTATTATCCTCATCAAAAATGAATTTTAGAGATCTAGATCAAGAAATTTGGTTGGGTGAAACTCCAGGAAACTCAAACCCTAGTTTGACCCTGAGCTAGGAGAAACCCTAAATACTAAAACTGCTAAGTTTTGGTACAGTTGCTATATTCCGAGATTGGAGAAGTCTCAGAAGATGAAAATTGTAGGGGCCAAAGATAAAATCCTGATGAATCCTTTTTCCAAAACTCAGACTCATATTCGGTGTACTCCAGGAGATATGATCTCTCCAAGTTAGGGTTCCAGCCTCTTCCAGAATTCATCCCTAAACAGGACATATGAGAATATCTGCAATATATTGAGCTACAGAGGTCCAAATGGAATTCATGAAGATTTTATATAAAGGGAATGGACTCTAATTTCAGTGGTCCAAATATCAGACTCAGAAGATGAACCAGTGACACATGGAATTCTGTACAACTTCGCTATTCTGAACAGTCCTGTAACAGGTCACCTTGGGAAAAGGATCATAAATCCCAAATGGTGAAACCAATTCTGATGAAAACTATGGTTTTGTATTAGGGACAGGCGAGGTTACCTTAGTGCAAAATTTCAGACACATAGGATCAGTAATTTCGTAGATATCACAGAAACAGTAACAGGAATTTCTGCAGAAGAAATCAGAAAATCAGGGCTTCCTGTTTCGGGAGCTTCCCTCCACTGTTTTCAGAAAAGGAGTACATTGGACAGCTCCATTTGAAGAGATCTATCTGTTTATCCAATCAGATCTAAAAGTTTCCAAGTTCTGAAAATTAGGGTTTCTGCGACAAACCCTAGATCAGCAAACTATGGGACAAGGATGGACACCTCAAATCGGTAAGATCTAATCCTTTGATATTTTCATTTGAGGTTCTCATTTCAATATGATATATCACATCAGCTTGGTGACAAGCTTGGGGAAGTTGACAAATTCCAAACATAGAAGTATTTTATCTCTTTGTATTGGACACCTACATGAGTACAGAGGTTCCAGTTTCAGAGGGAGACGAGGCCAAAGAAGACATCATGCTCATGCTGCAGAGGATGATGAACCATCCAGAAAGAGATCCAGATGTGAAAGTGAAGATTCTTCAAGCAAGGATAAATATGTTCTAATATCAGCTCTCACAGGTAACATTAATCATGGAAGTGATGATTGGCTTATAGACAGTGGGGCTTACAAACATATGATGGGATTCAAGGAATCCTTTGTAAGACTATTAGATCATGAATCACCTCACAAGGTGAGACTAGGAGATGACTACCAATGTCCAATAAAAGGTAGTGGGGAATCTTCCTACAAGCTATACTCTGGTAAGTCTCTAATAATGAAAGAAGTATTGTTTGTGCCAGGATTGAAGAAGAACCTTCTCTCCATTTCAGCATTGATGCAAAAGGAATGCAGGATGCATTCATAGATGGTCAAGTCATCATATGGCCAAAAGGAAAGACTATCAATGATGTGGTAATGATTGAAGAACAAGAAGGAGGCTTGTACAAATTGAAGGGATATCCAGAAAAAGCCTTGATCCATGACACAGTAGAGCCAAATGATCTTTGGCATAGAATTCTTGCACATGTGCATTACAGAGCACTACCTATTGCAAGCAAAGCTGTTGAAGGTCTTCCAGAATTTCAAGCTATTTGAAGGGAAGAACAAAATCAGAATATGACTTAAAGAAACCAGTTGAAGAATGTGAATATCCAAAATGCAGAGACCATGCAGTCATAAGAGTCTCTCAAATCAAAGAAAAACTTGAAGCAGTAAAAGAAAAAGTGAAGAATGCAAAAGTGGTGATGGCCACCTTGAATGGCCTCCCAGGATCGTGGAATTCATTCATGTGAGGAATGTGTGCTAGAAGGAAGTGATTGATTTCAATAGACTCTAAAAAGAGAACTCACAAGAAGAAGAAGCTCAAGAAGAGAAGGTGGGAGCAACTGAAGATCAAGCTCTTTCCATCCAAAGAATATCCCTCAAGCAATGAGGAATATGAAGAACTCAACTCTTGAAGAACTTCTTATCCACCTTAGATTTTGGATAAGAGACGATGCTATTATGAATGAAGAAGACAATGAAGCTGAAGGCTCAAGAAGGAGTCTACCCTTGAAACAAATAAAGATAAGTATTCAATTGTCATTTCATTATATTATTTTGTTATGCATTTGTTTATATTTAGTTATTGTATTATGCATGATAGGATGTTTGCATTAATGACATAATACTACTAATATGCACATGATGGGTAAGTAGCTCATGGGGCTATACAAATTCTCCATTGCTACTTATCTAGAATGAAACCTCTTTGCTGACATATTGGATGAGTGCACAATCTCAATGTTGTCCTGGTAGAGATTGAAGGCATCTAGAAAGTTTCAATGAGATATGGATGAATGTTGTATTGGCTAAAGTAGTTGCATGATCATATATTTATGCATAAGTGTTTGCCAGTATAAATATTCCTTATGAAATGTTTCTAACCATACAATTTCATTTGACTTGTAGGAAAGATCACATACATAATCTCCTACAAGCAAAGAAGAATGAAGACTTGTTCCGAAGAACAAGTGACGACAGTTCAAAGACAAAGAATAATATGACGAGTGCAGTGACATCATTGATGCAGAACCTTCCAGCCACCAAGAATAAAGGGAAGATTAGTTCAAGAAGAATGATGTCTGGGCGTAGTATCGAGACCTGAAGAGAAGTTCATAGTTCCATCATGTAGTAGATGGAAACATCGTGGGATACAAAGCAAGATTAATATCATGAGGCTTCTCATGAAGAGAAGGCATAGTCTACAAAGAAACATTTACAGCTAATAGAAGTGAAGTCACATGACATGCATAATCATGTGTGCAAATGAAAGAAGGCCTTGTACGAGTTCAAAAGACACCCATGGGATAACACATACATGATGAGCTTGATGAATATCTTAACCTTTGCTACAAGGTTGATAGAGGATGACAAGCTCACAGATGGGTGCAAGATGAACTTTTGAAGAAGTTCAAGATAGAGGATCTTAGTGTCCAGTGATCTTAGATGGATACTACTTGTCACTCCAGTACAGAATGTTTCAGTGCATAGAGTATGGAAGATAGAGGGAGTATGATGCTTCGCTTCAGAGGGAGTGATTGTAGAAGATCCTAAGGTTCGACATGGTATGACAGGATAGGCAGATTACTGATGATTCTAGGCTTTACTGAGAGTAAAGTGGATTCCAACCTTTGATCCAAGGTTGAAGGTGGAAGACCAGTGATGCTCCTGTTATGTGTCTATGCACTACTATTCTAGGTATGGAGGTGTGGCAGAGTATAGATGGGATCTTCCTTGGACAAGGGAAGTATGTAGTAGAGATCCTGAAGAGGTTCGGGATGATGGACTGCAAGGCGATGGCCACACCTATGGCATCGAACCTGAAGCTATTGAGTGATGCTTCGTCAGAGTCGGTTGATGCTATGATGTTTCGTCAGATGAATGGGTCATTGATGTACCTGACGAACATGAGACCAGATATCTGCTTTGCTGAGAACACCTTGAGCCAGTACCTAACAAATCTGAGAAGTGTTCACTTGACTACTGCAAAGCATATTCTGAGGTACCTGAAGGGTACAATTGATTATGGGCTCAAGTACGATGCGAATCAAAAGATTAACCTGGAAGGTTATGTTGATTCAGATTGGGAAGGCAGTGCCATCGACACGAAGAGTACTTCGGGATGTTGCTTCAGTATGGGATCAGGTGTGATCTCTTGGTTTAGCAGGAAGCAATCCTGTGTGGCACTGAGTACGGCTGAAGCAGAGTATGTCGCAGCTTGTTCAACTAGTTGTGAGGTAGTATGGCTGCGGAAGCTATTGTCTGATATATTTGATCTCCAGTTAGATGCTACTTGTATACATTGTGACAACCAGAGTTGCGTGAAGTTGTAAGAGAATCCAATGTTTCATGACAAGTCGAAGCATATCGAGATCAAGTATCACTATATCAGGGATATGGTGCAGAGAGGAGAAGTGAAGCTCCTGTATGTTGCGACGGACGAATAGATAGCTGATATTGACGAAGCCATTGGCTAGGCTGAGGTTCGACTACTTCAGAGAGAGACTTGGTGTTCTCCAGATCGAGGCTTCCTCCCAGAGAAAGTGATGAGACCCATAACCATTCTGACATGGTGAGAGGATTGGTTCCTTCCATGGTCAGATATAAGGGCTGAGCCATTCTATCATGGTGAGAGGATTGGTTCCTTCCATGTCAGATATGAATGCTGAGATCCATAGCCATTCTGACGAGTAGGTCATATATAAGGGCTGAGCCATTCTGTCATGATGGTAGGGTTGCTCCCTTCCATGTCAGATATGAGTGCTGGCCATTCTGTCGAGCAGGACAGATGTAAGAGCAATTGCCATTCTAGGAATGGAGGCACCTGGTCAATTACCAAGAACACTCAGTGTAAGAACTGAGTATCCATTCTGATGTGATGGAGGGATGTGTTCCCTCTTGATCAGATGTAAGGGATGAACCATTCTGTTCATGGCTAAAGGATTAAGTTCCTTCCATGTTAGATGTGAGTGTTGGCCATTCCGATGAGCAGGTCGGATGTAAGGGCAACTGCCATTCTCTAGGAGAATGGAGGCGCCTGGTCAGTTACCAGGTAGCTCAGTCGAGGAGGACTGGGGGCCATTCTGATATGATTGCTGGGATGTGTTCCCCTCATGATCAGATATGAGTGCATGCCCTTCCATCATTGTGAGCAGGATGTGTTCCCTCCTGGATGGATGTAAGTGCTGAGCCTTGTCACAGATGATAGTAGGTGTGTCCTATCATGATCGTGACTGTAAGTGCAGTTCCATTTCATAGATGGTATTAGGTGTGTCCTACCATGCTGGTGATTGTAAGTGCAGAGCCGTTTCACAGATGGTAGTAGGTGTGTCCTACCATGCTGATGGATGTGAGCGCCGTGCCTTTCCACAGATGATAGTAGGTGTGTCCTATCATGCTGGTGGTTGTAAGTGCTGTGCAATTTCACAGATGATAGTAGGTGTGTCTTATCATGCTGATGACTGTAAGTGCAGTGCCATTTCACAGATGGTAGTAGGTGTGTCCTACCATGCTGGTGATTATAAGTGCTGAGCCTTTCCAAAGATGGTAGTAGGTGTGTCCTACCATGCTGGTGGATGTGAGCACTGTGCCTTTCCACATATGATAGTAGGTGTGTCCTATCATGCTGGTGGTTGTAAGTACTGAGCCATTTCACAGATGATAGTAGGTGTGTCCTATCATGCTGGTGAATGTGAGTGCTAGGACTTTCTGATGGGATTGTAGTTTACTACATGATCAGATGTGAGTGCTAGGTGTGCCTTTCTGACGAGCAGGTCAGATGTAAGTGCTGGGCAAAGACCTACATGAGGGTAGGCCTACAACCAACATGAAAAAGGGCTGGCTCTGTAGAAATTCCTATGACAAGAAGAATCATGAGATAGCACCAGTGTTGATCCAGATCGAGTGATGATCTATATCCAGTAATGATGATCCAGCAGTGATGATCTAGATCGAGTGATGGTCCAAATCCAGTCCAGTAATGTTGATCTAGATCGAGAGATGATCCAGATCCAGTGATGATGTTTTATGTTGATCCAGATCAAGAGATGATCCAGATCCAGTGATGATGTTCTATGATGATCTAGATCGAGAGATGATCCAGATCCAGTGAATATGACTTGAAGACAAAGATGACTTGAAGATGAATATGACTTTAAGACGAATATGACTTGAATACGAGATGATCCAGCTGATACAGAGAAGAAGACCAGTGCTGAAAATTGCGTCGAAAGAATACCTTCCTAGTTAAGAGGGAGTGTTGATGTATATGTAACTTCGGAATGTATTCTTCTATGTATCTTATGTATTGTAACCCAATGTTTATTCCAGGATGTTTCTATTATGTATTTGAGTCATGTGATCATGCCCCGATGTTCCGATCGGGAGGATTAATAATGTAATCAAGTCATATCAAGTCATTAGGTAAGTCCCCATAGTTTCGGGGCACTTGAGTTATTATACACTAATTAAGGTGTAGGATCGAGTAAGTAATTGTTAGTTGGGCCGACATGATTGAGTGCACTTCAAGTCAACAGAAGAATATAAATAGAGAGTGAGAGACTCTCTATTTATCACTTATGAAATACATCACTTGCTCTCCCAAGTGTGGCACATTACTGAAGGAGGAAATTTTGGGACTAGACAGAAGACAGAAGACTACTGCTGTTTTGGGAGATCTCTTACTGTTTTGGTGTTGATTCTATCTTAGAGGAAGTTGCGGGGTTTTCTCCTTTATGGTTTCCCCGAGGAAAACTCTTTGTGTCTCTTGTCTCTTGTGATGTGCTTATGTTTTATTGTTGTACTTGTTATTCTCTTAGTGAAAAGATCCTAAGATCTTAATGCTAGCTTAATGTGATGAAAAACTAACAACCCATAGATATAAAATCTCACACAGTTCGAGGTAAACTCAAAATATCTTATGATGACAAGATATATTTAAAATAAGGCATGGATGACTAGCTTTTCCTTTGTCATGCTTTCAATTCTCTTATCAACATTTAAGTAGTCTTTGTAAGCACTGTTACATTTTTCATCAATATACATATATGAATCATTTCCATTTACTAGTTAGTTTTTATTTTTACAAAATAATAAAACAACATGATAGCACTCTTTTTATATGGAATAATCGAATCTTATTTCTCATGGCTTGAGGACATGCCATACCTTTTGTTTTGGGGGGAGGATTAGGAAAAATTAGACTGTTTTTAAAAAAATAGACTGTTTTTATTTTCATTATTTATGACAGATCCATTTTCTCTAACAAAATGATAAGTGTTTTTCAGGATAAATTAGCAATGGAATCTGGTTATAGCATGAAGTATATTTTTATAAAAAATAAATATGGAGGAATATATGAAGGATCGAAGGATAATCCAAATGAAATACCACATGACGATCTAAACTTGGTGATATTATAGCACTGATGACTAACCAAATTTTTTTTTGGCAAATAGTTTTTACGTACATGAGAATGCTTTGACCTTAAAAGTTTTTTTTTAGTTATCATTTCACTATCAGTAACCCTATCCTTTTACTCAATCATGTATGTAAACTATCAAATGATTGATTTTATACCTTTTGTGTCATATGTTCAACCTGTCCAAAGTTTTACTTTGGATATGGTTGAACTAATTATAAACTTTATGAACTTAGTCATTCATACATATGCATGTTGTTGGCTCACATTTTAAAGTTCACTTTGATAATATGATATCTTATCTTCTTGTTTTCTCAGTGGGACCTAGAATTTCTTTGGTTTGGGGAAATGTTGAGCCTCATGTTGTTATCATTTTTGGCATTAAAATAACACATTTAAATGCATATTTTATTATCTTTCATGTATTTTATGTCTTGCAGATCGTTATTCAGCACAAGGTAAGAACACATTTAATGTTTATCCAACTTTGGTTATTAATATAATTTTTATGATTTTATTAACTCAAATCTATATTATTTAAAGCATATTTGATATACTAATTAATATGTGTATTTGTTTGCAGGTTATGTAGTGTGTTTGGGCGAATTTATAAATAAAACGCATTCAGCTTACCATTTAGCCCGATCTGCGCAACCACCATTTAGCTCATCATATAGCTCAATGTCCAATTTCCTGTCCAGATCGCTAATCAGTTTGCATGCTATCCATAACCAATCTTAAGTATTAAACATTGAAGTAATATGAAAACCGTTTTGTTGACCACGTGCCCAGGTGATAGCATAATCAACAATTTAAAAGGATCGTCATTGCATTGATTTCTCCCAACACCAAGATGTTCACTTCCCACGTGTTTAAAGAAGGTGCACTCTTGTTTTAGAATCGGTCGTGGCCTCCTCTGCTTAACCTCTGAATTGTTACTAGTCTACGTGCTTTGAAGAATGGAACGACCTACCCACCGTGTGCTCTCAGTTGTTCAACACCACACTGTCAGTTTGCAAAGGAATGGGCTGCATGCCATATCACACACACTGAGGATATCTATTCATGTTGAAGAAGGAGCTCTCATTCTAGAGACTCGCTACTATGTATTCTTCGCTTCCCAACATGCCAACATCAACCACACTGGAGACAGAACCTGCATGCCACATTCACATTGAAGAAAACCAGACTTATTCCAAAAAAGGAATATGCCTATGCGCTATCCTGTGAAGAATATTTTCCTTTTATGATTGACAAAATTTAGAAGAGAATTTGACCCCTAAAGGGTCGACTTGCTCAATATCTTGAAAAAAGTGTGTATATAAACACCTCTACACAGAGAGATAGGGATTGATCAATCCATTAGGTAGATAGTTAGTATGTTTTGAGAGAAGAAGATCATAACTATGTTCCTTCTTTTAATAGAATTTATACATCTTGTTGTTTATGACTGTGTGTTAAAGTATTCTCTAGACATTAACTGTGGTTGTTGAGAGGGCCCCTCTACAAGTCATGGTTTCTATTCCCATATGAGTTTTTGTTATATCTTCATCATAGATAAGTAGTTTTATTTTTAATTTGTTTGTATTTGTTTTTCTGTTCTCAGTAACCTATGTTTATTGTAGTTAATGTAATTTACATTATGTTGTTAATGTAGTCTTTGCCTATATAATTAAAATGACAGGTCATAGGTAGTTTGTTTTTAGCTTTATTTTTAGTTTAATGCTTAATGGTATGTTTGCAATTAGATAAAATCTAGTCATTCTTAGGTTTAATTTGTATTTAGAGTTAGTTTTCCTAATCCTTGTTTAGATATTGATTAGTTCAGTTATATTTCAATTTGTTTTATTTTATAATAGAAGATATCCTTTTCAAAGCATAGATTAGTATTAGAAGTCTTCTAAATTATTTTAAATCATTAACTAGGTTTAATTCTTTTCTTTTATGCATTTTGTTCTCATATGCACAAAATCATATGATAGTCAAATCATTTAGGTCTGTTTTTACTGTTTTTTGTATACGGACTGCCATTCAGACTGTTTGTCTAGTCATCCGTCCAGTCTGTTTTCCAGTCATCCGCCTAGTCTGTCATTCAGCTGATTGTTTCATTTTTAGTGTTTTTAATGAGTTTTGAATATGTTTGAAGATTTTTTTCTTTCTTTTTTAGATATTATTTGACTGTAATAATCAAGTGACAGTTTTATTGATCATTTAGACTTAAAGTTATATTGTTTTTATTTATTAAAGTTTTATCCTTTCACTTTAAACATGTTTTGATTTAGGTTATGTTTTGTTTCTGATTTCTTTTCTATTGACACTCTTGCATTGTTTTATAATTATTCTTTTGGACTAATTTATCCATTTTCTGGTGAACTTAGGATTAGTAGGGTTATCTTGAAGAATAGTTTCCTTTTTCACTGTATGATTACCAATAAAAACTTGTATAATATAATTGAGTTTCTTTATTAATTTTTCTACTTGCTTTTCTTATTCAGTTTTCTTTATTAAATTTTATACTTGTTTCTTTTACTTAGTTTTCCATTCACTTATTAGTTAAGTCTTCCTTGCACCCTAGCATTTTAAGTAGTTGTTGATAGTATCCTTTTTAATTAGGATTTATTTGTTTATAAATTATTTCGTCATTGTACTTGCATTTCCAAATATACATTTTCTTTGATTAGTTAGTTTTTGAAGTCATTAAATAGACTTTGTCATAAAAAATAATGATTGTATTCTCATTTGTTGAATAAAGTAATATAGCTTGATCTTATTTTAGTTTGATGTTTTGTCTTGTTTCAGTTATATTAATAATTGCATTCTTAGGTGTTTGACTTAGTTTTTCATTTTGAAATATTTTTTAATATTTTGTTTATGAAAGTATTTCTACAACACCTTAGGAACCCCTCTACCTTCGCATATATTTTGTAGCAACTCTAAGCCTACCAACCCCAGTCGATAATTAAATATTAGGTGTATTTAAGATAGTATAACATACCCAACAATACCCTTCAGGTACCTCAGGATATTCTTTGTAGCAATCTGGTGAACATGTCTCAGATCCTTCAGGAACTGGCTCAATGTGCTCACAACAAAGAAAATACCTAGTCTCATATTCGCCAGGTACATTAATAACCCAATCATCTGACAATACATTGTAGCATCAACCGAATCTGATGAAGCATCACTCAATGACTTTAGGTTCAATGCCACAGGTGTGGTCATGGCCTTGTAGTCCATCATCCTAAACCTCTTCTGGATCTCTACTACATACTTCCCTTGTCCTAGGGAGATTCCATCTGCATTTTGCCACACCTCCATGGTTAGAAAGTAGTGCATCATACTTGAGTCCTTCATTTTGAACTCAGAAGCAAGCTTCCTCTTTGTATCAGCAATCAACCCATCTACACCTATTATAAACAAGTAATCTACATACAATAGGAGTATCACTGGGTTCCCTTCTTCAACCTTGTAGTAAAGGTTGGAATATTCTTTACTCTTGGTAAATCCCAAACTAGTTAGGAAGCTGTAAATTCTGTCGTACCATGTCCTAGGTTCCTATTTCAAACTATACAGGGCTCTATTCAATTTACACACATGAGTCTCCCTGTCATGTGTCTCAAAACCAAGTGGCTGCTCCACATACACTTCCTCTTCCACTACACCATTCAAGAAAGCAGTATTGACATCCATATGGTGTATCTTCCATTTCATTACTGCAGCAATAGAAAGTATTGATCTGATGGCAGTGTATCTGACTATAAGTGCAAAACTTTTTTCATAATCTATTCCTTTTTTATGGGAGAAGCTGTAAGCCACAAATATTGCTTTATATTTCTCTATGTTGCCATCTGCAACATGCTTGATCTTGAAGATCTACTTGGAAGTCACATTAGACTTTCCCTCTGTTCTTGGGAAAACATCCCAAACATCATTCTTCATGATCGAATGGTACTCCTCGATCATAGAATCGTTATGTTCTTTATTCTCTGCCTCTTCTTCATAGTTGGAAGGTCATTTATTAATGATGTCACATAATAGGGCTACATATCTGGAGTAGGACCTAGTTCTTTTCCTCTCTTTGTGCATTTATTCTGGATCCCCATATCTTTCTACGCCTTAGATATCCTCCTGAACCCATGCAGGTTTTATCTTGTCCGGATTATTATCTTGGGGTGGATCTACATGTTCCTGGGGTTCTTCTATTTCTTGATATTCTTCTTGATTTGCATTGTTCATATATGTATCTTGAATCCTGGACACTTTTGTTTCTTCAGGGTCTTCAATAGGTCTCTTTCTAGAATTGTTGTCAGCTGATTCTTTATCAAATTCTATGTCCCTACTGGTATTGATATTCTTGAATCCTAGGATGTATATTTTGTAAGCCTTTGATCTTTCACTATATCCCACAAATATACCCTTCTTTCCTGAAGGATCTAACTTTTTCCTCTTTTCTTTTGGAATGTGTATGTACATTGGAAAGCCAAATATTATGAGATGACTGACTTATGGTTTCTTGTTGGAGAAGACTTATTTAGGTGTCTTAGTCTCAAGTACTCTGTACAGAGTATGGTTCGGTACATACACAGTTGTCCTAATAGCTTCTTCCCATAGATGCATGGGAAGATCTTGATCATGAATAATTTCCCTTGTAGCTTCCATGATCATTCTATTCTTCCTTTCTGCAACCCCATTCTATTGTGGATTACATGGATTGGTCAAATCCCTCTCAATCCTTGAATCTCTGCATAATTCTTTGAATTCATTTGATGTGAACTCTTTGCCATTGTCTAATAGAAAGGTCTTGATTTTATTTTCTCTGTGGTTCTCGATCAAATATTTGAATTCTTTGAACTTGCTTAATACTTCATCTCTATTTTTCAAGAAGTATATCCCTGTTTTCCTAGAAAAATCATCAATGAAAGAAACATAGTATACATACCCACTCAATGAATTGGATGGCATCAGACCGCATACATCGGAGTGGATGATTTCCAAGATTCCATTTTTCGTTTCTCTCACTACTTGGAAATTTATTCTTTGTGTTCTTTCCTTTCACACATCCTTTCTAGAGACCTTCATGTTTTTCCTGTATTTTTGGAAGACCTTCAACAACTTTGCTTGCAAGTGGTAGTGCTCTAAAGTGCACATGTGCAACCCTTCTATGCAAAATTTCATTTGGATCTACTGAGTCATGGACCAAGGATTGTTCTGGTTGGCCCATTATCTTGTATAAGCCTCCCTCTTGCTCTCCAATCACTACTGCATTGCCTCTAGTATTTCCCTTTGGCCACTTAAGTACTTGGCCATCTACAAATGCAAACCTTATTCCTTTTGCATCTAATGCAGATATGGAGAGGATATTTGTCTTTAGTCCTGGTACAAACAAGAAATCCTTCATCTTCATAGACTTTCCAGAGTCTAAATTATAGGAGGATTCACCACTACCTTTTATTGGATACTAGTATTCATCCCCAAGTTTTACTTTATGGGGTGATTCATGTTCATATAGTTTCACAAAAGATTCCTTAAATCCTGTCATGTGCTTAGAAGCCCCACTATCTATAAGCCAATCATTGCTTCCATGTGTGATAGTTCCCATGAGGGAAGAAATCAGAACATATTCTTCATCACTTGAAGAATCATCACTTTCTTGTTTGATTCTCTTTATGGAAGGTTCATCATCCTCTTTAGTGTGAGCATGATGTCTTCTTTTGTTGTTCTTCTTCTTGTGGAAATATCGTCTTATTCTTGGGACAATATCTTGCAAAGTGTCCTCTATCATCACATGTACAGTATCTATATTTAGATATGTCTCTATTATATCTTCTAGAGTTATCTTTCTAATGGGAATGCTTACCTTTGGACTGATGATAGTCCCGCCTGATTTTGTTGGAGTGTACTGTGAGAGCTTGATCTTTACTTCCCATATTTTCTTCTCGAGATACTATTTGAGATTTTTCTTGTGAGAATTCCTCCCACAATATACTGAAGGTGAATAGATTTCTTCTAGTACAAATCCCTTAAATAAAAGAGTCCCTTGACCTAGGGAGACCATTCAAGGTGGTCATCACAATTTCTGCATTCTTTAATTCTTCATCTAGTGCTCCAAGTTGTTCATTGATCTAGGTGATCCTTATCAAGTATTATTGTATGGTATTCATATTCTTCAACTTGTTCCTAAAAGTCATCTTCAGTTTTATGTTCTTTCCTTCAAACAACTTGGTTAAGGCTTCAAACATCTCTTTAGGTGTCTTTAGGGAGGACACATATGGTATGAGTTTATCCTTGATTGAATCAACAATAATACTTTTGTCCCTGATCAAGTTCTTCTTGTGTAATTCCTTAGCCTCATCTCCCTCCAGAACTAGAACCTCTCCACTGATGAAGGAGTCCAATTCATTTTCTTCAAGAACTAGGGAGATCCTATACTTCCATGCTCGGAAGTTATCATCTCACTCAATATTTTCATCAATATTTGTGTGATGAGACATATTTAAATGAGAACCTCAAATGAAAATACAAAAAAATTAGATCTTACCAATTTGAGAAGCTGAAAACTCGATCTGGAGCTGATCTTCTGCAGTGTTGGTTTTCTGGTTCTAGGGAAAATTAGGGTTTGACTTTTCTGGAGTTCTACCCAACCAAAAATCTTGATTTTGATCTCTAAAATTTGATTTTGAGGAGGAGAGTAACCCTATGATGGGCTTGTAGAAATTCAGGCCTGCAGTAGATTAATTTCACTCACAGCAATTAACAATTGATCATGCAAATTATCAACAATGGAGACTGAATATGGAGCTGTAACACAAAATTATATTAACTGAGTGTACAATATCCAACCCTGTAATAACATAGGCTGATGAATATATAGAATACATGAGAAAATCGAATGCATGAGGAAGCATCCAAATCTAGCATAAAGCAGGCTTACCCAAAATAGGCAAATCCCCCATAGGTGTAAAAAGCTGATCCCAAATCTATCAAGGACCCCACGAATTAGCAAGGGCGCATGGGCAAGCTAAAGAGTGGTCAAATGGCAGCTCATAAATGCAAAATCATGGAGGAATGAGTGGAGGAGGAAGAGGCAACAAAGCTGATTCACCTCACCTAGTCTTGCTTTCCTATGTGCCTTAAAACACTGAAAAAGTAGGGAATAAAGCAGAAAAAGCAGATGGGCGCCTAGGAGGCCAGGAATAAAGCATATTTGATTCCTAAAGCTCTCAAGGGCACCACATGAGTCAAAGATGGCAAGTTTGACCTCTATGGATAGGCAATTAGCAACTTGCACATGGTGGGACTCATGGA
>LPNX011088789.1:244784-258171 GCA_001517045.1 Pseudotsuga menziesii
ACGGCATGGAGGAATCGAACCACCATCGTCCTGCTTGGAATGCAGGTGCTCTTCCATTGAGCTAGCACCCTTTACAACATGAGGGGAGAGGTACTGTGTTAACACCTGGATTACACATTTCTAATCCTCTGTGACAAAGCAAAATGATGTTTTATTCAGAGAGAAAGTCTAGAAGATGTTTTAAGGTTCATTATTGAATATGATTATGCACATTTGATATAGTGACATGTTGAGTTTATGTAAAAAACAAATTGAAAAGTTAAAAATGGTATGGTGTTATCTAATTCACATAAAGTACCGTCACATGAATTAACATAGAAGTTGAACCAAAATTTTCATATTAGTAAATAATATAAAATTCCTCAAAAAAAGGCTTGAAGAGAATATTTGATATACAACAAACATTTAAAAGTGTTTCTTCTTGTATATTAATAACTAGTTCAAAGAGAAAATTACATTCATGAATCATCTCCACATAATCTCCTTATATTCAGTCAAGCAAATCAATTACAACTTGTACACCACATTTATTTATTGTGGTCTTCCTGCAATCTTCTTTCTTTTGCATCCATGCCCAAATTATGGTATTAACTGGAATAGATCCAAGTCATGTGTCATCAAAGTTTGGTACCAAATATTGTTCTAAAATTTTCCTTTGTATTTCCCTGAACTAGGCTTCCATCAATCAACCTTTACATGAATAGTCTCACTTTCATCATTCTGGAAGAAATATGAGGTGGTTTTTGCCATCCAAATCGTCTCTCCTTCATCCTTAGTTCATGATCTAACTACCAACACCTTTACTTTCTCAAATTCAATCATAGGATTGAATCTTGGATTTATCTTGTTGCACCTGGGTCCAACATATACCAGTTCATCCGTCACATTATCAAATTCTCCATCCATAATACTTATATTACATGCAGTGCATTACGATCAGCATTCAATCTCAGATGGATTAAATTGTCTTTATGATGCAATGTATTTGATGATAATGTCTAACATGAATTAAATCTAACATGATGTTATCACTTAATGATTGATTTTATGGATTAAGCTATGTGAAATATTTTTAGTCCACAATGAAATATTTTCAGTCCTCATTGTTGGATGTGATATTGATGGAAAATTTAGCTCTTGAAGAGCCTCATTGATCTCTTTTAACAAAGAACTTGGGGTGTACGTTGATGGCAGAAATCTTAAAGGAGCATATGTTCCATCTTATTCAACTTGTCGTGTTTGGTTCGGTGAAAAGTCTGAATTATCCATTACAATTTTGTGCAATATTTCTATGGTTGCCACAGTATGTGCATGTGGTTTGCATTTGTTGGTGTTACCATGAATTCCTTTGACATGTCCTTGTTGGAAATTATGTTGGTAAGTATAGAAGGTGCTTTGAGGAATATTATGTATCTTGTACCATGCTTTCTTACAAATAATATCTCCATTAAACCTCATGTCTTTTACTTTCCTAATAGTAGGAGGCAGGCCATGGCCATGGCTCTTTGACATGATTGTGTTGGAAAGGAGTGAATTCAAGACAAATTCCCTAATGTCATTTTTTTTAAAGAGTTTCATACCCCTTCTAGCAGTTGCAATGGATTTCCTATCCACCTGTAAGAGAGAATCTTGTTTGCAACATTCATCTGCTGCCAAAAGTCAGATTTCTTTCTCTTCATCTCTTTGTATTTGAAAGTTTCCAACTTTTTTTTGTAGCCACAACTCGTTTAATCCTTTTATATGGCCTTGTTGTGTGCATAGCAATTGAGTCTGGGTCTTTTTCATTATAAATATCATCATCCCATGTGTTTAAGGGACTTGTGTCCTCTATAAGATCCCATACCGCCATTTCCATGGGGGCCTCCTTGAAATTTTTACTCACGCTTAAAATCTCACCTTCATTGTCCACCAACTTATTTATTGGCCATCTAACCAAACAATGTATAGACTTGTCCCCAATCCTACATCTTTCACAATTTCTATCTATGTCTTCCACAAAAACACCGAATTCCTTTTCACCTAACATTTCACTCTCAACCATCTCATCCTCACGGACATTAACTATGATCCCTTTGGCAATGCGCATGCTTGTTCCTATGCATTCATGTGTAAGAGAAACCTTTTTACATGTGAATGTAAGCCTATCTTGGGGAGTATTTACTGGATGATCTTGACAATGAGGTTCCAAATTTGATTCTGGCCAAATCTCATAAGATCCCAATGCACCCCCTAGTGTATTCTCAGATCCTGTTGGATGTGGAAAAAGAGCATCATGTTTTAACACTTTCTCAATGTTAACCACTATGGATCCCTTTTTCACCATCTTGCCATGCACCTTCTGACCAATCTCTGTATTGAATATGGATCCTTCACCCACTTTCAATCCACATTGCAAAAGATCTACCTTGTCTCCAATAGAAAATGCAGAAGAGACATTTGCACCTACACAGCAAATTAAACAAACTTAGTATTTGCTCGAAAAAAACAAGCAATGTACTATCAAAAACACTTAACATGTGCTTAAAGATTTTAATTTACCTTTTTTATGTCTCAAATATATGATCTTCCATGGATGTAAGTCCCCTTCATCGACATCTTCCACAATCAAATGTGGTTCAATGACATCAATTATCAAAACCATAACATATCCTACATTAAGCCTTTGTCCACCATAATGAGTTGTAGTCTCTGTAGATTCAACCCTTCCTAGTCCAACAACTTGACCATTAATTAGGAGGTCAACATAGTCTCCTCTTGTCAAAATTATATTTTCCATTGTAACTCCTCCCCATTTCTGTAACACATTTGAATTGTAGTTTGTAATTACGGTTAAGCCATATGAAGTGTATGTTCAAAAAAGTAATATAGTTGCAATAATTCAAAACAATAGGGTAGCCCTTTTGTATGCCACAAAACATTGTTCCCCTACATCTTGTGCACGCTAGCAAAAAGGAATTTACATATAAATTACACAAAATATTTATGAAGAGATAACAATAAGGGATCCAAGAATTATTAGAGAATGATAGATATCAACTCCAATAAAACCACCAAATTCCTATTTGACTTTGGACATGGGACTTATATTATTGACGTATGTGTATGAATGTGCTGGAAATCTAACTAGAGTTAGCTTCCGTTCTTAAAATGTTGCACGTTGAATGAAAGTTAATGTGTGTTAGTTTTAATAATGTAGTTTTTCATCTAACAAAATGACATTGTCATCAATCACATTACACCATGATGGAAATCTAGCTGTGTTAGTTTTCATAATGTATTTTTTCATCTAACAAAATCACATTGTCATCAATCACATTACATCATGATGGAAATCTAGCTGTGTTAGTTTTCATAATGTAGTTTTTCATTTAACAAAATCACACTGTCATCAATCACATTACACTATAATGGAAATCTAACTGTAGTTAGCTTTCATTCATAAAACATTGCATGGTGACTAAAAGCTAATTTGTGTTCGTTTTAATATGGTAGTTTTCTATCTAACACAACCATATTGTTATCAAATACGTTACACCATAATGGAAATATAATGGAGTTAGCTTCCTTCTAATAACATGGCATGGTAAGTGAAACCTAACATGTGATTGCTTTCATAAGGAATTTTTTCATCTAACACAACTACATTGTCATCAATCACATTGTACTACGATGGAAATCTAGCTGGAGTTAGTTTTCATTCTTAAAACATTGCACGGTTAGTGAAAACTAAAGTGTGTTACTTTTCATAAGACAGTTTTTCATCTAACACAACCACATTGTCATCAATTAACTTTTCAGCTGACACAACCATATTGTCATCAATTACATAGCACCATGATGGAAATGTAGTTACAGTTAACTTTCATTCTTAAAACATTGCACCGTGAGTAAAAGGTAATGTGTGTTAGTTTTTCATAATGCAGTTTTAAATCTAACACAACCACATTGTCATCAATTACATTGCACCATGATGAAAATGTAGCTGGAGTTGGATTTCGTTCTTAAAACATTTTACGATGAGTGAAAGTTGATGTGTGTTAGTTTTTATATGGTAGTTTTCTATCTAAAACAACCACATTGTCATCAAATATATCATACCATGATGAAAATATAGCTGAAGTTATCTTTCATTTTAACAACATGTCATGATAAAAGAAAGCTAATGTGTGTTAGCTTTCATAAGGTAGTTTTTCATTTACCACAACCACATTGTCATCAATCACATTGTACCACAATGGATATCTAGTTGGAATTAGCTTTCGTCCCTAACTCATTGCACAGTGAGTGAAATCTAATATGTGTTAGCTTTCGTAATGTAGTTTTTCATCTAGCACAAGCACATTGTCATCAATCACAATTCACCATGATGGAAATCTAGTTGGAGTTAGCTTTTGTTCTTAAGACATTGCACGATGAGTAAAAGATAATGTGTTAGCTGTCATAAATTAGTTTTCCATCTAACACGGTCATATTGCCCTCAAATACATTACACCATGATGAAAATCTAGTTGGAGTTAGCTTTCCTTCTAACAACATGGCATGATGAGTGAAAGCTAATGTGTGTTAGTTCATTGCACCCTGATGGAAAGCTAGCTGGAGTTAGCTTTTGTTCTTAAAACATTGCACGGTTGAGTGAAAGTTAATGTGTGTTAGTTTTCGAAATGTAACTTTCTATCTAAAACAATCACATTGTCATCAAATACATAACATGATGATGAAAATCTAGCTATAATTAGCTTTTCTTTTAACAATGTGTTAGCTTTCATTCTTAAAGCATTGTGCGGTGAATGAAAGCTAATGTGTGTTAGCTCATTGCACCAAGATGGAAATTTAGTTAGTGTTAGCTTTTGTTTTTAAAACATTGCACGATGAGTGAAAGTTAATGTGTGTTAGAATTCATAAGGTAATTTTATATCTAAAAGAGTCACATTGTCATCAAATACATAACACTATGACGAAAATTTAGCTGAAGTTAGCTTTAGTCCTTAAATCATTGCACGATGATTGAAATCTAATGTGTTAGCTTTCATAATGTAGTTTCCATCTAACACAACCAGGTTGTCATCAATCACAATGCACCATGATAGAAATCTAGTTGTTGTTAGCTTTCATAAGTTAATTTTTCATCTAACACAACCACAATGTCATCAAATACTTTACACCATGATGAAAATCTAGTTGGAGTTAGCTTTGCTCCTAACAACATAGCCGTATTAGTTTTCTATCTAACACAATCACATTGTCACATTGCACCATGATGAAAATCTAGTTAGAGTTAGCTTTCGACCTTAAATCGTTGCACGGTGAGTGAAATATAATGTGTGTTCGATTTCATAATGTAGTTTTCCAAATAACACAGTCAAATTGTCATCAATCAAAATGCACTATGTTGAAAATATTGCTAAAGTTAGCTTTTGTTCTTAAAACGTTGCACGCTGAGTAATAGCTAATGTGTATTAACTTTCGTAAGGTAGTTTTTCATCTAACACAGCCACATTGTCATCAAATACATTACATCATGATGCAAATCTATGTGGAGTTAGCTTTCCTTCTAACAACATGGAACGATGAGTGAAAGCTAATGTGCTTTAGCTTCCATAAGGTAGTTTTTCATCTAACACAACCACATCGTCATCGATCTCATTGCTCCATGATGGAATTATAGCTGGAGTTACCTTTTGTCCTCAAATCATTGCACGATGAGTGAAACGTAATCTGTGTTAGCTTTTATAATGTAGTTTTTCATCTAGCACAATCACATTGTCATCAATCATAATGCACCATGATTAAAATGTAGCTAGAGTTAGCTTTCATTTTTAAAACATTGCACGGTGAGTAAAGCTAATGTATGTTAGCTTGCATTAAGTAGTTTTTCATCTAACAAAGCCACATTGTTATCACATACAATATGTTATGATGAAAATCTAGCTAAAGCTAGTTTTCCTTCTAACAACATGGCACTATGAGGGAAAACTTATGTGTGTTAGCTCATTACACCATGATGGAAATCTAGCTGGAGTTAACTTTCGTCCTTAAATCATTGCACAGTGAGAGAAATCTAATGTGTGTTAGCATTCATAATGTAGTTTTCCATCTAGCACAACCACATTTTCATCAATCACAATGCACCAAGATGAAAATCTAGCTAGAGTTAGTTTTCCTTCTTAAAACATTGCACAGTGAGTAAAATAATGTATGTTAGCTTTCATAAGATAGTTTTTCATCTAACAAAGCCACATTGTTATCACATACAATATGTTATGATGAAAATCTAGCTAAAGCTAGTTTTCCTTCTAACAACATGGCACTATGAGGGAAAACTTATGTGTGTTAGCTCATTACACCATGATGGAAATCTAGCTGGAATTAGATTTTTTTTTAACATGACACAATGAGTTATAGCTAATGTGTATTAGCTTTCATAAGGTAGTTTTCCATGTAATACAACCCCATTGTCATCAATCACATTGCATTGTGTTGGAAATCTAGTTGAAGTTAGATTTCATCCTTAAATCGTTGCACGGTGAGTGAAATCTAATGTGTGTAAGCTTTCATAGTGTAGTTTTCTATCTAACAAAGTCACATTGTCATAAATAACAATGCACCATGATAAAAATCTAGTTGGGGCTAGATTTCGTTCTTAAAACATTGCATAGTGAGTAAAGGCTAATGTTTGTTGGCTTTCATAAAGTAGTTTTTAATCTAACACTGCCACATTGTCTCATTACACCGTGATGAAAATATAGCTGAAGTTATCTTTCAACCTTAAATCGTTGCACAATGAGTGGAATCTAATATGTGTTACCTTTCATAATGTATTTTTTCATTTAGCACAACCACATTGTCATCAATCAAAATGCCCCATTTTGGAAATCTAGCTAGAGTTAGTTTTCGTTCTTAAAACGTTGCACGGTGAGTAATAGCTAATGTGTGTTAGATTTTGTAAAGTAGTTTTTCATCTAACACAGCCACATTGTCATCAAATACATTACACCATAATGCAAATCCAGTTGGAGTTAACTTTCCTTCTAACATGGCATGGTGAGTGAAAGATAATGTGTGTTACCTTTCATAAGGTAGTTTTCCATCTAACACAACACATCGTCATTGATCACATTGCACTGTGATGGAAATCTAGATGGAGTTAACTTTCGTCCTTAAATCATTGCACAGTGAATGAAATCTAATGTGTTAGCTTTCATAATGTAGTTTCCATCCAGCACAACCACATTATCATCAATCACAATGCACTGTGATAGAAATCTAGCTAGAGTTAGCTTTCGTTCTTAAAACATTGCATGGTCAATAAAACTAATGTATGTTAGCTTTCATAAGATAATTTTTCATCTAACACAGCTACATTGTTATCAAATACATTACACCATGATGGAAATCTAGCTGGAGTTAGCTTTCCTTTAAACAACACGGCATAATGAGTGAAAGCTAATATGTGTTAGCTTTCATAAGGTAGTTTTCCATGTAACACAACCACATTGTCATCAAGCACATTGCATCGTGTTGGAATTCTAGCTGGAGTTAGCTTTCATCCTTAAATCGTTGCACGGTGAGTGAAATCTAATGTGTGTAAGCTTTCATAGTGTATTTTGTCATCTAGCACAACCACATTATCATCAATCACAATGCACCATGATGGAAATCTAGTTGGAGTTAGCTTTCGTTCTTAAAACATTGCACGGTGAGTAAAGCTAATGTCTATTAGCATTTATAATGTAGTTTTTCATCTAACATAACCACATTGTCATCAAATACAATACACCATGATGAAAATCTAGTTGGAGTTAGCTTTCCTTCTAACAACATGGCACTATAAAGGAAAGCGTACGTGTGTTATCTCATTACACCATGATGAAAATCTAGCTGGAGTTAGCTTTCTTTTAACAACATGGCACGATAAGTGAAAGCTAATGTGTATTAGCTTTCATAAGGTAGTTTTCCATCTAACACAACCACATTGTCACATTGCACCATGATGGAAATCTAGCTGGAGTTAGCTTTCAACATTAAATCTTTACACGGTGAGTGAAATCTAATGTGTGTTAACTTTCATAATGTAGTTTTCTATTTAACATAACCACACTATCATCAATCAAAATGCACCATTTTGGAAATATAGCTAGAGTTAGTTTTCGTTCTTAAAACATTGCATGGTGAGTAATGACTAATGTGTGTTAGCTTTCATAAGGTAGTTTTCTATATAACACATCCACATTGTCATCAAATACATTACACCATGATGCAAATCTAGCTGGAGTTAGCTTTCCTTCTAACAACATGGCACAATGAGTGAAAGATAATGTGTGTTAGCTTTCATAACGTAGTTTTCCATCTAACACAACACATCGTCATTGGTCACATTGCACCGTGATAGAAATCAATTTGGAGTTAGCTTTCGTCCTTAAATCATTGCATGATGAGTAAAATCTAATGTGTGTTAGATTTTATAATGTATCTTTTCATCTAGCACAACCACATTGTCATCAATCACAATGCACAATGATGAAAATCTGGCTAGAGTTAGTTTTCGTTCTTAAAACATTGCAGGGTCAGTAAAGCTAATGTATGTTAGATTTCATAAAGTAGTTTTTCATCTAACACAGCCAAATTGTTATCAAATGCATTACACCATGATAAAAATCTAGTTGGAGTTAGATTTCATTCCTTTCTAGGAGAGTACATTGTGTCCTCTACTATTACAGCCCAGTTGGATTTGATTGCCTTCCTCATTGTGGTGGTAAGAGGAAATTCAATGATGTAAAGGATTACTCTTTGTACATTATATTGACTTATAAAGCTAAGCCTTTTGAAACATCAACAAAAAAGTATTTACTATTTTCATCCAACCTCCCCTCCAAGCATATAGGACATTTCCAAATTGAAATATTCATCTCTATAAGAAGAACTAGAAAACTTGCTGGTTATCTTTATAATTTTATTTCCTGAAGTCACATATACTGAACAAAAGGAGACCCAAGCTCCAAAACTTCTCATAAACTTCCATATTGTGCACCTTTATTAAGTTAAATTCCATAGATATATGGAGCAAATGCTTTGTTGGATTCCACTTGTGTAATGATTCAAGGATTCAACTTGACTGAAGGATCCAAATGCTACTACAACAATTGTTTCACAATCTACCATGCAAACCTATCCAAACTTGCCATGAGTGCCCCATGTGAGTTGGACAATACTCCAAACAAGGCATGAATGGTCACACAGGTAAATCACCCCCTATAGGGCTTTCGTTTCATACACATGAATCCCTAACACACATCAAACCTGGATTTTTTAAGGATTTTATGACTATTGTTTATACTTTTGTCACCTTTTCTAATGCAAAAGGCTATATCAAAATTTTATATTGTTATTCTAGGGCACACAATGCACTCAAAACCCCTCCAAATAGTTTGTAAATGAGAAATGAGTTCTCTTACCATCCCTGCTCATGCCCAAAATTAGACTAGAACTTACCAAAGCTAGTTTTATGTTGTTATTCATCACCTTTTAAGACTGAAACATGCCCAAAAATGTATTTCAACCCTTAGATTCAGCCCATATTCGAAGGTTATGTCTTGTTACTACTAATTTATAGTTGAAAATGATCCCCACAAGACAATTGTGAAATCTTTCCTAAAGGCTTCTTGGCCAACTTAGCAGTAACCCCCAAGTAAGTATCTTCAACTTTGTCCAATACATATGCCGCCTTCTCAACACTGCAGGTTATGGTTTCTTGCGGAGCTAAACTCGAACTCAGACTATATATATGTGTAACTTTTCATTTGAATGGGTTATCCTGAGCGCTCATTACCCACGTAAAAACTTATATAAAACCCAAAGAATCCATTTTTTTTTGTGGGGGAGGACGTACATATTTTGAAACCTTCTCGTTTTAGGGTTAAATGCCAGGAGAGAGAGGTTACAGAACAAAAAGAAAGTTTCCCTCTGATGGGTAGGAATTCCCTTAGACCCTTTCCCCCACTTCCATAGCTGACTAGTAAGGCTCTGGATCCATAGCTACTCACTTGGCTAATTGGATTGGCTTATATCCTTGGTTACTCAGCTTGGTTACCACCCTATACTCCCTAAATAAAAACAACCCGTTTAACCAGTCTGCAACTTATTCCAAAATATCAAATTTTCAACATATTGGTGCTTCAAGATATCAACGTTTTGTGTTTTCTTCTTTGAGAAAGCACCATTTTACTTCATTGCCTCCTATTCACCCTCCTTAAGTGTCTTTCTCTCTTTCATGAAAATGAATAGATAAAGCATAATGAATCTGATAACTGCCAACTTTTTTTACCATCCACCAATTGAAACAAACCCTGATCTTTGGCACTTATAAATCATCTTCTTGCACTTCTTGTCAGCAATTAAAATTTGATTATTACTGAAGGAAAACATTGAACTGTGGGCTTTGCTTCATTATCCAACTAACAGAAAATATTTTTTTCTGTGAACCAGGGACATCGTCATAAATAACAACCTCTTACCTCTCATCTAAACTTTCCCACTTCTCAACTCTTCATTTTCTCCACCACTCGAATACAAAATTAGAGTTGGATTTGTCCTCAACAAAATCAATATACCAATCTTTTTTATTAGTAAAATTTTATGAGAAA
Organism: Pseudotsuga menziesii; assembly: GCA_001517045.1. Taxonomy (NCBI): domain Eukaryota; kingdom Viridiplantae; phylum Streptophyta; class Pinopsida; order Pinales; family Pinaceae; genus Pseudotsuga; species Pseudotsuga menziesii. Next base: position 255,425 of record LPNX011088789.1, read on the forward strand.
CTTGAATTGAGGATAACACTCCTACTCTCCACCACCTGGCCTAGGCTGAATTGACAGCTAATCAGCCAGTTGTTGGAACGACCTTTTAGTTATTACACAACTGTTGATGAAGTCCAGTTGTTTGAAAAACTCACATCTTATCCTTTTATTTAAAAGTACATGCTTATTTTGTGATAAAAGTTTGGTGACAGTAGGCATGCTTCTTTAGTGATTGCGGGTGTGCCAATGGGATGCTGGTTAGCGTCTCTTGGTACAATTTCTCATGTCAATAGCTCTCCTGGATTTACCCAACCAAGCGTTCCTGCTTGTCATTTTTCAAGATTTCCAACCAAGAAATTTAAAGTATTCTTGTATGATATATGTTTTCTCCCAAAGATATTTTACTCTTTAGGTGCATCCTTTGGAGGCATTTGTATTAGATCACTATGGATCAGAATTCTAGTAGATAGTAGAAGTTTATGCCCACACTCCTCAGAGATCATTTACCGGTAATGCTAGGCTTTCTGGTAAGTAGCTCATTTTTTGATGAATTTGTACCCAATCTCCATGGTTTACCCTCATCCTTACTAACTACTTCAATGCTGCCAGTTTATTCTGTAATCTCCTAATTCTTGTCTCTTGTCCAACGGCCTCTGCTCATACTTTTCTTGATGAGTCCATCCCTTGTAGTTTTCTCCAGGTCTAAGCTACTATTTCAATGCTTCCAGGTTATTCGGCAAGATTCTAATTCTTGCCTCTTATCTGGCAGCCTCTGTTTTCCCATAACACATTGTTCAGGGAGTCATCCAATGCCTTGAAGGAATAGCAATTTTTAAAATTTAATTAGCAATCTCTTTTGGGAGCTTTTTTCTCATAGTCCTCCTATTTGTAGCATTTAATATCCAATATCAATTGTTTTTCAGATACCTTATTAGTGAGGGGGACTTGTTAAACAATTTTTAATCCTTAGTGATGGGTCAGTGTTTGAACCTGCGATAATATCATGAATTCAACGTACATGAAGTGTCCTTACCTGTACATTAACCATCTATTGGACTACCTTTCCAGTGTTGCAGCAACTGCTAGCTTCCTAAGACTCATGAAGAGTTGAAATTCAGTCCAAATGGCACAAAGCTGGATTCCCACACAGATACTGGGACTGTTAAACTAACTTCATGATAGCCACATTGTCATTTTACAATACATGTCATAGACACAATTGCAGGATACATCTTTTACATCTGAAATAGCTAACAAGCAATAAGACACTAACAAGTGCATGTTTCAAGTTCAACCAAAATCTACTTAGCAGCTAGCTTCAGCATAGATTATGATTTTTTTACTGTCCAAATCAATTGAATTTTAGACTGTCCTTCAAATTAATGTAAAACTTTATATAGGTAGCTGCAAAATTTTAAATAATCACTAAGAATGAAATATGCTAACATCCATAGAAAACCTTTCATGTACCACCTATTCTGATTAAACTATAGATATAATAATATTGTTAAAACTAAACTAGCATTGTTACTAATAACAACTACAACAACATAGTATTGATATTATAGCTAGATGCATGTGATGCTCATGGTGTTGATTTTGAACCATGTGCAGCTCAGCACATGAGGGCTGGCTCCTCCACCCTTTGAGATTCACTATCGGTAAACGCCAAGGGTTCTATATGCCGCTCACGACCCCCATTGCAGATGGTCCCTTTAACGCATCTCCAAAATCCCAGGCACTTGCAAAAGAGTCCCATGAGGGAAACTATAGAGGTAAGTGAAATTATAAAGTTTCAGAAGGAATAGACAGAAGAAATGTCAAAGATCTGTGGGGATAGAGAGGAGTAGAATTGTTTCTCATACTTTTCAAGATCAGTGTGCTGCAATTTCTTTTCCTTTAGAATTTTCTCTTATAAAAACATACAGTTGTCCTTTGGCTAAGATACCATTCTATTTGGGGTGTCTTCTAGTGAAATCATCTATGATTTGTGCTTGGTATCATTTGCACCCACATAGGGGTTTTGAACCTTGTTCCCTGTGTCACTAAATGTATGATCCTAGGCCTAATATCCACCTACATAGGGGGTTTTGAACCCAAGATCCCACATTAATACCAATGTTACCATAATAGATGGACTGGACTAGTTCACACCAAGTAGAATAGGTGGACTGGACGTCATATGAAAAATGTAGAACTTCAGGTTTCATTCAAAATTCAGTAGACTTGAACATTTTTAGCATTTTATCATTTCAGGACTTGCATGATTGCAACTTTTCAAGAATTTATTCTATGATGTTTGATGGTATATGATTCTAATTTAATTAAGAGCACTAAGCCCTCTTTACTACTTTTGTATTACTTAGCTATACGGTTCAGTTGTAGCATTTTTATTGCAAATTCTGTTGTTGTTAGAAAACAAAACTGAAGATGATCAATCACTAACAACTTTGCTTTTCTCAAACATATGTAAAAGGATAGGAGAAAAATACAAAGTAGCACATGAAATATACATATGTATTTAATACTTTGAAATACACTCACATCAACTCAGGAATATATTTGCAACTTTTTATCGCGTGTAGGTTGTAACAGCAGCACAAATATGTGTTTAAAATGAGATTTCAAGTGTACCTTCAGATCTAAGTTTGACTGTTTGTTACAACTTCCTGGTACAATGATTTATCAAATTTTATGTAACTTCCAATCTTCCACTTGATATCTACTATGATTCTATGGTTTATTAAATTTTATGTTTCAAATTTTCA